>PVIC010000320.1:32513-123387 GCA_004025085.1 Thryonomys swinderianus | reverse complement strand
CAATCTTGTCCTTCTTTATGGCAGAGTAATACTCCATTTTATAAAAAAAAACACATCTTCTTTATCCACTCTCCTGTTGATGGACATTTGGGTTGTTTCCAAGATTGAGCTATCACGAACTGAGCTGCTATGAACAAGGGTGTACATCTGTCTTTCCAATGTGAGTTTTTAAATTCTTTTGGGTATATTCCTACCAGGGGGATAGCCAGGTCAAATGGAACCCCTAGTCCTAGTTTTCTGAGAAAATCTCCACACAGATCTCCACAATGGTTGCACAAGTCTGCAATCCCACCAACAGTGGAGAAGGGTTCCTTTCTCCCCACAGCCATGCCAGCATTTATCATTGGTTGATTTTGTGATTGCAGCCATTCTTTGTGGAGTGAGATGAAATCTCAGTGTTGTTTTCATTTGCATCTCTCGAATGACCAGTGATGTTGAACATTTCTTCATATGTTTCAGGAGAGTGAACTCATTGGGGCAAACAAGAAACTAAATAGAAAAGGGGAAAAGCAAAGAAAAAAAGAACCGAGAACAGGGAAACATGGCAGCTCTGAATATGTCCATATCAGTCATAACCATTAATGTCAACAGCCTCAATGGTCCAGTTAAAAGACACAGACTAGCAGATTGGATCAAGAAGCAAGATCCTACAATCTGCTGCATACAGGAAACACACCTAATTCAGAAGGAAGCCCATAGGCTGAAAATAAAAGGTTGGAAAACCATCCTCCATGCCACAGCAAACTGCAAAAAAGCAGGAGTGGCTATCTTGTTTGCAGACAAAATGGATTTCAAACCCAAACTGATTAAAAGAGATAAAGAAGATCACTATATTCTCGTACAAGGAACTATCCAAGAGAAAGAAATAACAATCATAAATATTTATGCACCGAACTCTAATGCACCCAACTATATAAAACAAACATTACTGGACATGAAAAGCCAGTTATCCATGAATACAATAGTAGTAGGGGATTTTAATACCCCATCGTCACAAATTGAGGGTAGGACTTTTAAAACTGGTAAGCTCATATCCAGAGCCAAGGGGTATGCAGTGGGAATGTTTGTGAGCCTGGGTATGGCCTGGATAGAGCCAGAACTTGTTTTGAGGGCTGTAGACATATATGTCTAAGGGACCATAGATATTGCTGGATGAAGTGGTGATGTAAAGAGAAGGGGGCTAGGCTAAGGTCTAAGGGTGGGGTGTTCTATTGGCATGATCACTCAAGAGCTGATATTGGACTCCAAGGTGTTGTCAGTCAATTCTATGCTCTTGTTTTTTTCTCTTAAGGGGAATAGATATCTTTGTAGCTTATGAATTTAATTGATTCTGTTTGAATCTCCAATAAAGGAAGTTGAATGATACAGAGCAGAATGCAGTATATTTACTGATTCTTCAAATCTTCAGAAGGCACCAATATGGTTTTGTCAATAAATATTTGCACTCCCACTGCAGATGTGGGGTTAATCAGAGTGCTGTATGGAAAAATACGGATTAGACTCAGCCCCTACTTCTAATAAACTTCCATTTTTAGAAGAGATTGTTTATCACCAGAGCCATTCCTAGTGTACTAAAATTAACCACCATGTGATTGTAGCATTTACAATAATATCAAGCTTGCATCTGGCATCTGTGTTTGTCTCCTTGTTAATTCTTCCACATTTCCATTTATTTTTCCTGCTTACCTAGGTGAGCAGACATCAACTACTGTTTATATGAGGAATTCCTTGGTGAGTCTTAGTGGTGGCCACTTTGCAGAGTTTCAGTTCAGTTGAGCAAGAACTTTGATAGTCAATCTACAAGGCTCTCTGGAAGCCTAGTACTTAATTGAAATCTCTACCCCTGACTGGGCTGCACTTTTAGGCATGGGGAGGGAGTTTGTTTTTTCTTGTCTCCTTTTTTCATATGCTTAATCCTCTGTACAGACTTCCTTATAGGGTTCTTGTAGGCAATCTTCTCTTTTGCTAAAATACAGTGGATAAAATAGTGGTGATTTGTTAGTGATATCTGGATGCCTTGGGGCTGGGATTGGGAATTATGGCTGTGCTATATTTGTATATTGTTTTCCATCTGGTTTTCAAGTTGGCATACATAATGTGGGTTTTCACACAGCAACACTGAAGTAGGTAGAATGCTGCTTCTCCTCTACACTGATGGAAAACTTGAGGCTAAGATGGCAATAGTAGTTATTGGAACAGCCACTGGGAGCTTTTGCTCAGTACTCCTTCTCTATACCAGGGGGCTCATGAGCCCTCTGTGGAATCCCTCCCACCTGACCCCTGTCATGCATTGTAACATTTGAGACTCATTGGCTCTCAGACATAATTTTTTGATTCTGAATGGTAACTTATTGACTCTTAGGCACTAATTTTTGTGCCTTGGATTATTGTGTGGATTGGTTACATATTGTTCTTATTTATATTCATTGGCTGTTGTGGTGGAGTTTGAAAGTATTCTTACTGTTAAATATATCTATTGTATAGCAAAATATATACAAAGAGATATAGATTAGTATACATATATGTGTGTTGTGTGTGGCATTATCTTATGATTTTTATATTTACCAAAACTAACTGGAATTGATGTAAAAAAATAAACAAACATAGATTGAGGGACTGGGGATGTAGGTCAGAGGTGCTACTACCTTCCTAGCAAGTACAAGGTCCTGAGTTTGATACCCAGTGCTGTACCACCAATAGCAGAAAGCTAGCTTGAGAATAATTTCTTATAATTGTTGATAGTTTGCCAGAGAGGTGTGGATTACATTAGTTTTGCCTTAAATCTATAAGGGTTTAGAATGGAGATATTTAGAAGATAGCTTTCTCATCCTTTCCTTTGGATCTAGAGAAATCTCATTTATAATGCCAAGGAAATGGGACTCAATACCACTTCCTGAACTACCAGCTCCAAGTCCACAGACAGTAGTGGAATGTAGCCAGCACCTTGGCCAAGGTTTCATGGTAGTCCCATAGCATTCTGCCCCTCAGTTGTCTGTGCCAGGAAAACATCTGTGATTTCTGGCCCCAAAGCAATACCATAGCTTCTAGGGTTGGCTAAGTACCAAAGCTTCTAGCCCTTCCACCTGAGGTGGACTTGCAGCTCCTAACAGGTCTCTCACTAGAGTCCAGGAACTTCTACATGGCCCCAAATGAACATGACTGTGTCCTGTCCACACTGTTGTTAGTGTAGACTTTTCAAGTTTGTGGAAGAATCTGGGTGACTTTGGATCCTACCTTCTATAACTTCTGACTAGCTCTGAGAAAGGACTGTGAAATATTTGCAAAGCAGCAAGCAGAAATTTATAAAACGTGTAACTCATAAGAGGAATAATCTTGCCCAACTGCCTGCTGTGGTATCAAGGCTTTATCTGGCTTTTCAATCCATTTAACACTGAGTGTGAGGGCCATTAAATTATAGTATCCTAAAAAGTCACTCTAGATTTAGAAATATGACAGACATTTGCTGACCAGCATTTGCAGAAGCCGAATTCTTACTTAATTCTCTTGGCTGGAATTCTTGTAGCCAAAGCCTTTCAAATCCAAAAGAATCACCAAGGAGAACAAAAGGTAATCTACCTTTAAGAGACAGGCCCTTATAAGTAAGTGGAATACATTTGTCTCTCTGTTTCTGTCCTCATTAGGCAGGATATGTCTTAAACACACATGAACATATATGCATGTGCACACACACACACACACACGCTCCTGTGAGGGAACAGCTCATGTCACTATTTATCATTCATCACAGTATATGAGAGCTCTGTTATGAAGTGTTCTGTCTCCAAAAACAGATATTGCTTCTCTTTTAGAAAAATATCCTTGGCTGGATCCCTGGAACTTTAATTAAAATCCCAATTGCTTTTTTAAAAAAAAAAAACGTTATTTTGCTTCAGACAGCTTGGAAGTAAAAGAGCGAGGCCAGGAACCAGAACGTTTTGCCGGTGGGATGGAAGGGACTATGAGAACAGATGAAAGGGCTGCCAGGGTTAGGCTGATGGGTCTCAGGGGATGGCTACTAGGGACAAGTCTGCCACTTAATGAGGGCCAGCCCTTTAGTCTGGGTCCGCGGGTTTGGAGGTAATTACTGAAGCAGTCGCAGATTTTCTTCCTTTTGTGCCCTTGACATTGTCTGGGTTGTTGTGAACAAAAAACTAAGAAGATAATTATTAACTAATTAGTGAATCTATTTATGTTTGGAAATTACTCGTGGCACTATTTAGGTTTTTCTCTTAAACAAGCCTGTGATCTATATGAGGGCAGGAGCCACGTATGTTTTGTGCGCTACTGTATTCACAGGAACTAGTCTGGAAGGTGGTAGTGGTCGGTGCAGAAGAAAAAACTTGTAGAATGTTTGTAGAGGTCTGTGACACTGGATGTGGGCTCATGAAAATTACCAGGTCTCAGTCCTTGTCTGTGAGGAGCTCACAAGCTAATGTGGGTTCAAAGGTGAGTGGAGCTTCTGATTATTACAATGCAAGTTTCTGTTCCTTGAGTAACTGACATGTGAGGAACGTTCCAGAATTTGAACTCTCTAACTCGATACTAGATTTTTTTCTTTTATAGAAGAACAAGTAGTATGAGAGTGTTTAAATGGCTTATCCAATGACACCTGGCTATGAGAAAAGGAACGTTGCCTTTTACTCAAGTTAATCTATCTCTTACATCTCTGCATTGAACATAGGAACATTTCTGCTTTTCCTTATGACTTTGTGACTCAACATCAAGTTTTTCTGATGTTTTTAAAAGAGAATTAAAGGAGTTGGAAAATATTGTTTAGGAGCATAATCCCAAGAGGTAGTTCCAATTTTCATTGATCACCTAAACTTTGTCTTCAAAATGCTATCAAATCAGGCTCCTGCTGAGGGAGGGAAGGCAATGCTGAACACAGAGGCAGATGGAACTGGGGTTGAGATGAGCCCTTGGCTCAGAGTTACTCTGTGCCATTCTTATTCTCACTGTGTGTTAGGACCGAAGGGCGAAGCTCTGCTTGTGCTGACTGTGAAGAATGGGGGGCAGCAGACCAGCCACTAAGGATAATGCGGACATATTTTTCTTGTATGTCTCTGAGGAGTAGTGTGGGATATTCCTCTACCACTGGAGAGTTAGGAGTAGAGCCTGGAGTTGTTCTTGTGAGCACTGGACCCATCTCCTCAGGACCTCACACACTTTTCAAGAGGATCTTCTGAGAGTGATAGCCTGGCTTTTGGCCATGAAGGTTCATTCACTTGAAGGTATCAGAATCTCGTACTAAGGGGCTCCCTGGGACTGGAGCTACAGGAGGTGAAGTAAAGGATAACAGAAGTTAGTTAGATGAAGTAGCTTCTTCATGCTGGAGACTCCTCAGTGGTCCTCTGATGGGAAAGAACGGAAGGCCATGCCTGCATATGCTGGGATCCTGCTCCACCAGACTGGCTTGCTGATGAGGTGCTTTGGAACAGCAAGATAACAGAAGTCAGGAATTCTAGATTCTCACTTCAGGCTTGCCTAGGTGCCAAAATGGAATAGAACAGCCTTCATGGGAGGTATTCATATATATTTTGGCAGAGTCATCATAGACTCCAAGCCAGCCCTTCTTTCCCATTCTACAGGTGAAAAGAGAGGCTCAGAGAGATGATGTGAATTAGACAAGAGATTTGAGTTTTCTTTTGTCTTCAACTTTGGCTTTTCAATGGATTCAGAATTTGTGTAGACCTAGGCCTGAGGTCAAACTGAATAAGCATGAGATTTCCCCATGATGGGGTGATACACTTAGACCCAGAAGGGTGGGAAGCTTGAGCAGCTGAGCATCTTGAGTCTGAAGGCAATGGCAGATGGGACATCCTCCTCTTCCAATGGCTGTAACAATGACTTTGAATTGTAGGGTGGGGTAGTGAAAACTTGGTTAGAATCACCTGGGGAGATTTTTCAAAACATACATGCAAAGCCTGCTGCCTCTCACCACCACCAACAAGGAATCCAAGAAGGATGAAAAGATGGCAGTGAGCATGAGCATATACAAGTAATTCTCATTCTCCCATGCTGAATCTGCTTGGCAAACTCTGCTAACGGGGCTCTCTGAAGAGCCACTGTATAATCCACAGCATCTGGTGTGTAACTCAATAGATAGATTTGAGTGAATGAGTGAAACGAAAAGCAATGATGAGATACAAATCTGGACAAAAGGAACAAGCACTTGCATGTGTGGAGGACTAGAGTTGCTTCAGTCAATATATATTATTGAACATGCTTAAAGGGGAGGCTGGCCTCTTTGAGTCATCTGGCCATCAACTCCCTATCAATAAACATAAATATTGTGCTGCCCTTGACCTCAGGAGTTAAAATAATAAATAGCTTAATTGCTCATCATTAATTCTACTTTGAATTTATTATACAGAAGTGTGGCCTTGCAAAGAATTACTCCCACATTCAGCCCAGACATTTTTATCCCCACGCCTCCCAAAGGTATACCTGTAGTAAAAACAAATAAGCCTCCCACCTCCTCCCTCCCATCAAGAGCACATTTGCTATTGCGTCCAGGCTAATGGCCATTTGCAAGGTTGGATGAGTAGTTAAGTCACACAGGCACAGTGCATATGACAACATCCTTCATGGCACTATCACCCTCTCATTACATTTAAGTATAGATTACTGGTGTGCAGTGCCTGCCAAACCTACTCTTGTGAGGTTTAAGAGTTCTCTAGACAAGGTGAAGTACACATATGCTCCCCAGAAATTATTAGCCTATTTGTAAGCCTAAACAAAATCACAGCTACTGTCTCTAGGAACTTAATTTGCTAATGCCTTTTTTCCCTATCTTTAATTATGTATGTATTTATAGGCTTGAGCCACCTGCCTGCTCAATGCTTGTATATAACCGTATCTCTTATGTGGCACTTAGGGGCTGAGAGCTCTTCCTTTATACTCTCTTTGCTTTAAACTGTACATTTACATATCGGTACTCAGCTCAGCTTCTGAGTATTAAGACATTTTTTTCTCTATTTCCTTGAAAAGCTGGGTACAAGCCTCTTTTGCCATTTTATCTGGACCAAACAGTAGTGGTTTTATGCAAGAAACAAGAACTCTGTAAGTAAATCTATATATTTATATGTCTAAAGTGCATTATAAAAAGAAGCAATAAATCCATTTTTCTACATAAAAGGAATTAGATTTTCCAGTTTACCTCTGCACTGGGATTAATAAAATGTTCAACAAATAGCTGATGGAATGATCCATTTGAAGTTTGTAAAGGCATCTGGGGAAGCTGGCTGGAGTAGCCTTTCTATTTTTTTTAAAGATTTCTGTTAATTTTTTGATTTAGTCTTGCTCCTGAATGCCTGTTTTAAAATGAGCTCAGAACTGTTACCTGCCTATTTCTGCATGGCTGAGCAAATTCATCCATAAATCCAACTTTCTCTTCATTTCCATCACTATACGTCTCCAAATTACAGAAAATTCATTCCTGAGCTGGAGAGGAGCCAGAAGTTCCTCCTTTAGCTGTCTGTAGGCTGCCTTTTTCCTTCCCCTCTTTGAGGCTTTCTGATGCCTAGAGTGAGCTCAACTCAAAGGTTTCCAGCCTCCCACTCGCCTCACACTCCCCCACAGTCACATCGAGCTCTGTGGTTCCGAGGGATAGCGTGCGCCAGCTTCTGATTCACAGTCTGCTGTTACCTGCAGGTGTTCCAGAAACTTCAAAATGCGTCTGGTAATGTATTTGCCTCTCTGAACATGCCACTTTGGTGTTCATTATATGCAGCTGCTTATTATTTTTAAGATCTGTCTTTTGAATAACATGCATGCGAAAGGTTGTCAAGGGAAGCTTATAGAACAGTGTGGGCTTAATTATTGGTCTAGGTGAGTGTGTGCATATGTCCTTGTTAACGTAGGTGTGTGCGTGTAAATATGTATTGTTTATAGACATGTGTCTGTGCAGGCAGATTTCACTAAAAGAATCTCATTGAAAGCAATAATTTTTATTTAAAATCAGGTTTTCTAATCAGATCTGTAAACATCTTACACATCAGCAGCAAGTAGAGGAAGAACCCATGTAAATGCCATGCTTTAGCTGCATATTTAATAACTCTCCTTTCTTAAACAGCAGATGACCGTGGTGTGTGTGTGTGTGTGTGTGTGTGTGTGTAGGGGTGCTGGTTTTTAAAATTTTGAAGAACAGTTACCTTGTTGCTGCATGAGAATTTCTACCCTATGTTACCTGCCTTCTTAAAACTCCGTAATTACTGAGGAAAAGAAATGTGGTTCTGCTTCGAAGTAACCCCAGGGGGATGCAGAGCCGCAGTGTTCAGCAGGCATGTTAGGTATTCTAAATATTAGTGCTCAGATGATAAGTAGGTGGGGTGGTTTTACCATGGCTGAATCTTGCTGTTTTCTGGACTGTAAGAATCACATTCACACTGTACTTGTAGGATGTGCATATGTTCATTGAACTCTAATAAAGCAGTGTGAGAGTATGGGCTCATAAATCACGTTATTTATTTGCCAATGTTGGGCACTAGATTTTAAACTTAAGAAATTACTTACCAATTAATAACACATTCAGCATCCCTTGTCTTATTGGATGAGATTTACATCCTGGGCACTTGCTCTTCTAGTTACAGAGGCGAATGATTTAAGATTCAGACTTAATTACTATGTCAAATTCTTAAACTAGAAAGATGTTTGGACTACTTCATTTAAAAGACTTAGTTTGAAGAATGTGCATGTGTATTTCTAACTATAGTGGTGAGCTAATTATGACTGTCTGTGCTGTATGGCTGAGGAAAACAAGTTGGGTTGAATATTACAAGTTGGGCTCGTGTAACAGAAACTTGCTTTCTTGTCTTTATCTTCTAATACTGGAATTCTTTTGCTTTGCATTGTGTTCTTGCTTGTTGAGATCAATAATTATTCATTGTTGTAAAGATGAGAAAATAAGGTAGTGAATCAGAATTCACAAAGTAGATTGAACTAGCAGTTTTCTAAGAAATTAAATAAAATAGATTAGACAAGTAGGTTTCCTCATGTACAATGAGTTGAAAAATGGAAGCATCATAAATATTAACCTGTTCAGTGGAATAGATTAGATTAATATGAAAGACATCTTGCAGTTCCTTTTTATATTTAAAATGAGAAATTTGTGCAAGCACATATAGTAAAATGGGGAATTAAATAGATTCATTATTTTATATTGGCCAGTCATTACTTCGCTTCATGGTTCATACTGATTATAAGAAAATAATTTATTTTTATTTGTTTTGAGTTAAGGACATTTATAAACTTCATTAAGATAGTTTACTAAATTACAATCATAAAATAAATATTTTTGAAAGTCAATGAGAAAACTATTTTCCTCTTTTTCACTTATAGAAACGTATGTACTCATAGAGGGTTATGTATATTATTTAGATCCATAAGTTCTTATGCTGATTTTATCAATTGTGTGCAATTCATAATTACTAAAAGTAATAGAGTAAAAATACATTTATATATATATAGACATGGCTCCTTAGAAGAGCAGAGTATGATAGGGGCAATTAAAATGTGTGAGATTATTAATGTTAATGTCATATATTGCACCATGCCTAACTGAATTTTACTTTACGTACTATTTCTTTCTAATGTTAGAGATACTTGTAAGATTTTTCCCTGTGCAGTGTAAAATTCTTGCTTTTGAAAGCATCTTGTTGAAGATTTCAAACTGAATATATAGGATGACTGGAATTAATAGCACTTTTTTGTATATATCTCAGTATATACTAATGCATATCCCCAAATTAAGATTTATAAAAGAGATCCTTGCATATAGCCACATTAGAAAATACTTTTACCTTACTTATTAAGTTGGCTGTTTTATTTGAAGATTTTCATAGGCATAAAAAGAAGTTTTCTTTTTCTGAGCTTGCATGGTATTTTATGGTAACAGGAGAACATTCAGTGCTATTTTGTAGGAAATATCACATGTACTAAACAGTGAAAGTAAAGGATGTCACATTTGCCATCTGTCCCCAATTATGATTTCCTACTGGAGTTCTGATGTGTTATGGAACTTGCCTTTATTCTATAAAACAGACATATTACTCATATACCCAAAATGGTTATAAAATACTTCACCCAAACAATAGTTTCCCTGTTGTATGACTGAGATTATCTCAGCACACATTTCATTTTTTATGGCTCATGTGTACAATGAGAAATTGAAAATATAAAGTATGGGCTGACTGTGCATCCAAAATAGAAGATAGTCACCATCATACCCCAGAAGACTGACCAGCTCAGAGTGACAGCCTCCTTAGTCCCCAAGACATTGAAAATTTAGCTTCTTATCCTCTGCACAATACTCTCTTTAGTGTTTTCTTTCTTAGAAACAATAACTTCTCAGTAAGTTTTTCCATCTTTGGTTTCTTTGCTGCCTTTCAATTTAGTCTCTTCCCTGCTGCAACATCATCTGTATTAAATTTAACTCTGGCTTATAATTTCAATGTTTAATATTCATCACTGGTTTCCTGTAGCCTAAAGAATGAATCCCAGGCTTCTTTCTGTTGTATATAAAGGTCACTCAAGATCTGATTATGTGTACAGTGGATCCATGGCTGGAGCAATTTAAATGATAGAGTTAGAAATATCAGAAGTGTTTATTTGTATGTATAGAATAGGTCATTTTAAATTCTAAGATTGCAGGGTAGGTAGAAATTTACAGAGTTAAGAAAACAATTAGGAGGTTTGAGCATTATTTGAGGGAATGGGTTATTTTGACTAAAATTTGTAGAATATATAGAAGGTTAATGGGAAATGTTCCTGGAAAAGTAAATTGGAAATCATCAGAGTCATGGGGTTTCATTCTGTCCCTGTGGAATTTGACAAGTGACATGATCAAAATGACCTCTGTAAGGATGAATGTGGCCATGGTGTGGAGGATTCACTCAATGGATGAAAGTCAGAAGGCAGGCAGACCTCTTAGGAGGTTACTTTGCCGTTAGAGGTGAGAAGAAATGAGATAGAATGGAAAAAATGTGAACAAATGTGGAAGGATGAATACAGTTTTATGACTGATTAAATGAAGAGCTAGAGGATAGATAATACCCCAAGAGGACTTAGATGTTTGCTTTGGGGGATGGGAAGTAGATATTTGGGAAGCAGAAATGGACAAAATTTCTGCTTTCAGCAATTATTGAGCATTTATTGAGAAAAGATGCCAAAAGTCCCAGAGATGCCTACAGAAAGAAACATTACTTTCCCCGAAGAATATCATATAGATCTTTTAGTTTAGTTTAGTTTTGTTTTGTTTTGAGACAGGGTCTCGCTTTGTAGTTCAGGCTGGCCCTGAGCTCACTATGTAGCCCAGGCAGGCCTCGAACTCAGCAATCCTCCTGTCTCTGCCTCCCGAGTGCTGGGATGACAGGCATGAGCCACCACGCCCAGCAGGATCTTTTAGTTTTTATATTCCCCTCAGGTACTGCTTGTGGAACTCCTCAATTTGTAGTTTTAAATTTACTGTTATTTACAGATATTTTACTAGACTCTCAAATAAAAGATTGAAGCATGGAGAACACAAATTACATTTATAGACACCAATCATCCTGATAAAATTTACTTTCTATTTTCTAAAGTCAGCTGTAAAAAGGTTTTCTTTTGGATCTATGTAGTTTTGAACAGATAGTTTGAGTGAATTATTGTTATTACTAAACCTTAATTTTTTCAGGAGTTTCTTGTCCTTGTATAGATCGGATCTTGCTTGGCAGAGGCTAGCAGATCTCACTACCTAATTGAAAGTTGAGTTCCTGGGAGTTGTTAAAAGAATCAACACTCTCACCATGAGCCACAGGAACCTTCTCATGGAGGAAATCTGAAACTGCTTCCTCATACTGCTTGACTAACAAAGTGACACAAGCAATTGATTTAACATAAGTTGAAAAAAATACTAAGTATATTTTCAGTGAAGTTTTGTATAATATCAGATTGTGACATATAATTGAAAGCCTAATTTTTAGTAAAAGAAGAATAATGACAAAACCTTGATTCTGAATGAGCTTTAGGTACAGGCATGACTAATAAGTTTTATGAAGGTTTGAAATGAATGAGGAGCTTAAAGCAAATATTTAATTGTCCTTAAAACTGAATAATGTAATGGTTAAATTTGCATATTTTTCCAGGCTATCATTTTTTTGCTTTACAGTGCAGAAAACACTTACAGAAATATTATATTCACATCCATAGTGTACAAGAAGGATAACTTCTATAGCTGGGAGTATAGCTCAGTGGTGGAGGGGTTGCCTAGTGGGTGGAGCACTGGGTTCAATACCCATCATCATAGAAAAGAAAGAAAAACTTGAAGAGATGAATTTAATTAACTTCTATAAGGTACTAAATAGCCATAAACGGACTTGTGACAGTGATAACATAGACTTGATACCCAATTCATAGTGGGGCTTTACTGACACAGACATATAGGAGTTAAACACTATGAAGCCTAGAGAGTAGAGCTTTATTTAGCTGTGAGAAGACATTTTTTTCTCCATTCTAGGTTTAGATATAGGACTGTATGTTTTCATTTTTGCACAAAAGAGGAATAAGACACAAAAATATGAAGGGAGGAGGTCTATGTGGATATAGGTAATTCTCTGCCTCACCCTCAAACTTCATGTTAGAGATCTGTGCAGATTTGGAAATACTGCTAGAGAGACTCAGTTACTTGTCCTGGCCACACAGTGAGTGGATCCCAGATGGGTGAGGGCAGGCATAGGAGTTGGTGGGGCTTTCTTATCCTGGGCTTTCTCTGAACTTCTTCTTCCTCTTACTGTTCTATGGTAAAGAAATACAATAAAGAAATCAAATTTTAAACTTACTACCCAGCACTAAACCTATTTTTAGTGGACGTAGTGATTTTCTCTCTGAGATTAAAGACATGTTGCTAGTATATTTGCAACCTACATCAGTACAGAGTGGGAGTCCACCTGTTCATGTTTACCTAAGTTATTACTTTCAAATGGACTTTCTTGATATTTGAAATAGGTAAACTTTAATTATGGCTTCAGTTTGACCTACTTCTAACTTTTTGAGCTTCCATTTATCAGAAAAAGTAAATTGTCACACATGCTGCCATATGATCACACCCACACGTTTACACGTACAGGAGCATTCTATTTGAAGAGAGCATGATGAAAGAGAATATTATTTCATGTGGGTCTCTAGGAAGCTGTTGACTGGCAAAGGTGACCCTTGGTTAGCATCTTTACACTTTTCATTTTGAGGTTTTTATATTCTTTTCCATAAGATGGGTATTATGCTATTAGTTCCTACAAAGAAGTACTATGCAACGGAATACAATATACAAGCCTTGGAGTTGAAGCTGTCCAGATACAAATCCTCCCTCTGTCCCTTTAACAGTTCTGTGAATTAGGACTATCATCTGTATCATTGTGAGATAAGATGATACACGCTTTTTCTGGCAAAGTGTAGGTCTTTGGCTAATATCATTAGCACGTTATTAGGAACCCAAAGCAGAATGGACAATTGAACAAAATCACCTGATTCAAGACCCAAACTTCATAGGTTGAAATCTGAGTTCTATTACTAATTAGTTGGGTAACTTTGAGAGGTTTACTTAAATTTCCCGTGCTTTGATTTTTTTTCATCTGAAGGTGAAAAAAAATAACAGCATTCTTCCTCCATTGTTCTTGGGAAGAATAGATAACTGAATGGATGTAAAGCACTTACAAATGTAGCTGGCACACAGAAGATCTCCATGACCGTTCCTTCTATAGAAGGAATTTTCACTCTTCAACATTGTTTCTTCTGAGACAGCAAGGCTTGGCTATTCAAAATCCACACAAGGACAGGCATTTGCAATTTCTTCCTATCTGAGGCCTCTTTGTTTCAATCCATAGATCACTGATATTATTCCTCTCTGTTTAGTAATTCCTTATAGACTCTGTACTCACTATCAACAAAGTGAGGTTCTCCTATTCCAAGGTGGGGCAAGAGCGAATCAGCACAGCTGCCTCAAGGTGACATTTGCATACCCACCAGCATTTTATTTACATGTCTATCTTGACCTACCAATTTTACATCTGAGAATTTTCTACAGTTTCACTCACAAAATTGAAAAAAGACATATCATAAAGTTATCACTTATAGTATTGTTAATGGTATTAATATGTTAACTAAATACCCATCTGGGGAAAGATATTTAAGTACTTTATGCCATGTTTGTGCAATAGAATATGTCAGGGCAGAGTTTAAAGCTTAGAAGTTTAGCTTTGAAGTTTAGATCCACATACAAGAATATGAAAATCTATGTCTGCAACATACTTTTAGAAGAAAAATGGTTTTTTCAAAGTAGTCTACAACATCCATTTTTATATTAAAAATAGATGTGTATTTTTACGTGCTTATGTAGTCATAAAAATTTAAAATATCTGTAGAAATTGACAATAAGTTTTGCAGGTGGGAAGTGAGAATGTTTGTAGAGTGAATACCTTTGCTTTTCACTTTAATATATGCAACTTGAATTTTTAGATATGGGCCTATATTGAGTTTACAACTTATAAAAGGTAATTTTAAAAAATGGTAAAGTAAAATCTCTTTATTCTTTCAGCCTCCAGACAATAATTGCTTAAAAATCTAGTCCTCATACTCCTAGTCATTGGTATACTATTTTTAAATAATTTAGCCAGTTATGATCTTAAGTTAAAGCAGAATGTGTATCAGCTCACTGCCAAAGTCCCAATTTGCTTCCAGGGAGTAGAAACCAAAATGACTGAAGGAGATTTTCTAAAATCAAGTCACAGGAGAGTCTTAAGTTCTGTGGCAAAAATTTCTGTTGTTCACAACTTTATTCCCTTACAGAGGAAACATTAAATCAAAAGCATTACGTAGGAGAAGGGAACATTGAGTCTATGGGTTTTCCTCAGGACTTAGTGCTACACCTAGGGAAACTTCACACAAGGGACTTTTTATATTACAGTTTCTCTGCATTTCTTGAACCCTTCCTTTCATCTTCTACAAAATGCTATATAAAAGTTACATTGCTTTTGGGTTTTGAGGTGAAAAGTAATTTGTATGCAGGGATAATCAGATTTCCTTGCCCTTTATATTTTTAGAGGTGCTTACACATACACTGTCTCATTTGATACTCACAAATGATGCGTTTAGGATGAATATTATAAAGTTCATTTTCTACACTGGGCTCTGAGGTTTGCAAAGGTCAAGTGACAAGCAAGTCAGTGTGTTGCCGAGCACACAGGTCCTTGGTTACGTCTTGGTTGTCTTTGTCACCACAGCCAAGGGTATGGCTGTGTAGTATGATTACTAATACAGCTGTGAAGTGTTTTACTATTGTCTTGGAATCACTTTTACTCTGGCCCAGGGACATCCAATAATAGTCAACTTTACTTTCTCCTCAAAGTGAATTATAAGTATCCTATACAAATAGTCAAAAGAGCACATTTAAAATCCAGGAAAGAATAGTTTCTCATCTTGATTTTATCCTTTGCTATCTATATAATCTTGGGAAAACTGTTCCTTTATCTATATAATGATAACTTTAATCATCCAGGGGTGTTCTTGAGAGTTGAATGAAATAGTATGTGACAAGTGTTTAACAGAGTATGCAGTACATAGCACAAGGTCAATAAAAACAATGATGGTAATAATTACTGATAATATAAAATAAAGTACAGTTGAGGTCATTGCAATACATAGGCTTAAGCCTCTGACCATTTCAAAATGACAACCAGAAGCTATAACTCGTAGCGGGCGCCACTAAGCTTCTTTCCTATTGAAGAAAATGTACTTGGAACCACAAAGAACAATGAAGGATGGGCAAAAAAGTTGCCTGAAGTTTCTCCCAGCCCCAGGAGAGAGGGCTTGGCATCCCTGAATAACGAGACCTCCACAGCTTGAGTCAGAACCCACAAGTGTATCTGTTAAAGGCGGATGGTATAGTGAGATGGGCAGAAAGGAGAAAATCATACAAAGCTTTTAACCAAGCATCAGTCCCTGTTCCTGAGAGAACAATCAAAATTTTGTTTTCCTCACACTTTGTCTTCAGTTTTTCAAATGTCACCTTCTTAAATCAGATTTAGGGAAAAATGTGAGAATTCACAATCTAGAATCTAGAAAACAATGAAGGAGTTTGCTACTTAGCTTAGAAGTACTTGTTCATTCTTCTTTTGAGTTTTGAAATATTATTTTTTCTTACTACGTAATTATTCATGCTTACTACAGAAAATACACAGAGAGGGAAAAAAAACCCAGAAACAGTGCTCATATTTATTTAGGTTTATAGTCACTGAACTTTTAAAAATAAATGTATTAATTGAAATAAAAGCTGTAAAGTTGTATGTATACAGTTTATTCTCTCAAAGCTAAACAATATAAAATACACATTTACATATCAATAAATATTTTTCTATAATTTCATTTCCAGTGATTCTTTAGCAGTTACAGAGAGTTGATAGATATTTTTTTTTTTTTTTCGAGACAGGGTCTCACTTTGTAGTTCAGGCTGGCTCTGAGCTCACTATGTAGCCCAGGCAAGCCTCGAACTCAGCCATCCTCCTGTCTCTGCCTCCTGAGTGCTAGGATTACAGGCGTGAGCCACCGCGCCTGGCACTGTGGTATGTGGTATTGATTGCTGGTGATCGTGAGTCACCACGCCCAGCATTCTATGTGGTCACCGCGATCAAACTCAGGACCTCGCGCTTGCTAGGCAGGTGGCGGAACCACTGAGCTAAATCTCCGGCACAGTTGATAGACATTTTAAAACTTAACTAAATCTTCTAGACTTGAATGCTTAGACTGTTTTCATCCTGCATAAATCTTTTTGAAAAATCATGGTACAAATCATTTTTTCTTTAAATTCCTAGAATAAAGCTTCTAAGTCAAAGTGTAAATGAATTTTTAAGTTTTTTTTGTGTGTGAAATTGTCCAGTAATTTTATCAAATTTACCTTTATTATTAATGAGAACATGCAATTATTTAATAACTATTTAATTATATATGGTTTTTATTGAAAAAGTTTAATATCTTCATAGTAGCCAGTATCACTGTGTAAAGAATAAAAAATGCCCTTCTTAAAGCCAGATCCTGTTTTTGTTTTTATTCTGCAAAGATAGTATATTCTTAAGGTACTGGACTGTTATGCTTAGGAAATTGCAATAATTATCAGAGCATAACTAGCTTCTGATGAAATGTCACAGAAAACATGTAAATACTTTGGAGGAAATGTTACTGCAAGCAAACTTCCACAGAACCCATTGATTCCACCTATATGCCCCTTTCAGGGTGTGAGAATAAAACAGTCAAGGGCACATAAACCTTTCCACTGTGGGTATTGTCACATCAATTTTCTCTAGGGCTGGAAGTAACCCTGGCTGAGCCCTTCTGCACCACACTTGGCTTCATGGGAGAAATGTTAAGAAAGGAATCTTTTCAGCAGAAATTACTCTTGATGACACTAGCCCTTCTGTCAGAGTATTTCCTGCTGGAAAGAAAGCATTTGAATTAATGGTCTAATAAACTGAGTTAGTGTTTTTCTCTTGGCAAAGGATTAATTAGGGGAAGAGAAACTAACATTTAATCTGTTTCCTATTTGATAGATCTTTTATTATTAGATTACTGTGTTTAATACGTCAACCTATAGGGTAAGAGGTAGGGGTGGCTATAACAGGATTCAAGAATGAGTCTTAGGACAGAACTATTTTGGATTTTTGACTGTGAGAGGGACTATGTGAACCTGTGGGAATGCTAAAACTGCATGGAAGTAAACACACAAGGTGTATATAAGATTGGTTAATTATAATCATAAGATTATAGCAATGTCAATTTTCTCTTTATAATATTGTACTATTAGTTATTTAAGTAATCACTGGGGAAAATTAGGTAAAAAGTAAATAAGATTCTTCTGTATTATTTCTTGCAACTGTATGTGAATTTGCACTTACCTAAAAGTAAAATATGAAGGAGACAAATGAGTATCCTAGAGAAGCTGGAAATGTTGAGTTTAAGAAATTGGAGACATCTAGTAGGAGGTTTTGTAGGACAGTTTCAGAATGTGAAAATAAATATTGAGTGGACAAATGTTAATAAGTCTCAGGTAGGGGAAGTATTTTGTGAGATTGCTTAGGGAGTGAGAACAAAGCCATAATAATAATAAATTCAAATAATTGCTCTATCATTAACTGCTGGACATAGTACAATCTCTTTAAACATATTCAGTATTTTCAATATACTTTGCAAAGGAAATTTGGTGTGGGATTGTAATGAGGGGAAGGAATAAATATGATTCTGAAAGAAAATAGAAGAGCATGTATATAGGGGATGGGGAGGTGTGGGTGGGTGGGGATATGGGTGAAAATGAGAATTGGCTTGTGTCATATATTGGTACAAATTCCCCAATGTTATGTGTGATTGTGAGATGTATATAAACTGTACCAGTAAAGAATTCAATGAAAAATAATAATACTATGGTGTAGCTATTATTATTCTGCTCATTTTACATATCAGAACTGAAGCTCTACAAGAGTGAAGTAAGTTTGTCACACAGTGATCAGAGGATTAGACTTCATGATTCCAAAGTTTACCTTGCCTCCAGGACTGGAGAAAAGCCCCAGGGTAAAACAAATTTCATGTTTTAGCAGAAAAAAAGAAAGCTCTTAAGACTGACGGGGTGGTAACACCATGCATAAACTATTTATAAAATATTTTAAACTTAACAGGGATTTGATCTAGTGCTATTCCTTGGGTTTTAGGTACACGGTACTAGCTTGATAAGAGGGAAATGCATAGATTTTGTATGTACAAAGTTGTTGAATGGGTGAGTGGCTTCTTATAAGGACATAGTTCAGAGAGTTGGTGGTCAGGTTGTCCTGGTATTCATTTGTAGAGTCAATGGGTGAGGTAGGAAAGTGAAATTTATTTGGAGCTGGAAAGTGGGAAGCACCTATTTCAGGTGAGTCATTATTTAGCAAAGGGAAGGAGAGGAAAAGTTAAAAGAGTAAAGTGAAAGTTAGCTGTGAGGAGGCCAGGGTGCAGCAGGCACAAATGAGATGATTCTGAGCTGAGTCCAGGGCTGTGGAAAGCCTTGAATATCCTCCTTTTCATGAGGCCTGAGAACCTGGACGCTCACTGACAGGTAAAACTGGGACTCACGTATCCCATTTGTCTTGGAATTCTCACCTTTCCTTTTTTACTGCATCTGTCAATTGCAAGAATTGATCAAATTGATCGGTGTCTGGGTCTACATGAACATAAACATCAGTTTCAGGAGGAAGAAATAATATGTGTTTTCTTCTTAAGTGTTCTGATTTCCTCTGCTAAATTATGTCATAACTCCTGCCAATCCCTGACAATGTAGCTAAAAACTAACTTCTTATGTATTATAGGATGTATCAATGGAAGCGCTCTCAGACTTTTATTAGTAATTACTGTTGATGCACAGAGATCCTAACTGGAATCTTTCTTAGGTATGTCTAAGTGCTTCAAGCACTGCCATGCTTGTAATTTGTTAATTTGTCATTTTTTGCTAAATAACATTGGTTAGTAAGAATACTTCTGGAATAGATGGGTGATTATAAGTGTAGAGCAAGGGAAACACCAGGATGAGTGTCATTGTCTGTTTGGACTGTGGTAACAAAATACATAGACTAGTTGGTTCATACACCAAAAGTGTATATTTTTTTGAGATGGCTTGAACTACCAGGAAAGACTGGTTCAAGGTGGCCTTGAACTCACTAGGTAGCCCAAGCTGGACTTGAACTTCTCAGAATCCTCCTGCTCAGCCTCCTGAGTGTTGGGGTTCCAGGCATGTGCCATTAGGCCTGGCTCAAAGAATGTGTTTCTCATAGCTCTGAGGGCTGGCTAGGTGGAGATTAGGAAACCAGAATGGTTGCGCTCTGGTGAGAGCCTTCTTTCAGATGTCTGGCTGTAGATTTCTTCCTATCGCCTCACATGGCAGAAGCTCTGGTGTTTCCTTTGGAAAATCCCCAATCTCATTAATGAGGATCCCACCTTCAACACCCGATCAACTCCAAAGCTCCCTTCCTTTTAATACCAGGGTTAGGATTTTAACATTTGAATTTAGGATGAAGGGGGACACATACATTCATATCATGTCAGTTCTTAAAACCCTGAAACTAGTTCTTAAAACCTAAAAGAATCATTCACAATATACACATGCGCGTGCACACACACACACACACATGCACGCACACACACACATGCACAAGCATACAAAGCAGCTTGAATTTGGGACACTTTGAACATCAAAAGTAACATTTAAAGATAACTCATTAAATTAAAATATTAAAAGCCCATGAGTTCATAGTGGTATGGTAAAGAAAAACAGGAAGAGGAATTATAAAATGTCAGTTAATAAATAAAAAATAATTGAATTAGACAGTCACTATGGCTAACAAAGCAGCAAAGATTATCAACAAATGCCAAAATTGTATCAGTGATTCAGAACGTTTTTCATAGTTTTAAAGTATCACCCCTAAGGTGACTTAAACTTTTTTAATTGAATTATTTTTTGGTACATTTTATATAGTGCTCACAATCACACTCAACATTGGGGAATTAAATTTTTTACAAAATTAAAATTTGTTTTAATGTGGAAAAACCTGAAGAACATCTTACCCAATTTAGCATCACCAACAATGATAGAGCATTACCAACAATGATAGATAGACATTGTCTTCTTCCTGTGTGAGTACATCTACATAATGCTCTTACTCTTGTTGTCATGATATAATCAACTATGCAACAGATCCGTGTTGGGCATTTTACAAGACAAGTGGCTGGCATCATTGTGAAAGTCAATGCTATGAAAAGAATCAAAGAGTAGTAGCCCTGTTTTAGCTGTAGGACTAAGGAACACAGGTTCGGATGGCCTCTGTGGTTGGACCTTCACAGGATCCTGGATCTTCCTTCCTCTCCCCCTCCCATCCCCACGGCAAACACTACAAGACATTTACTGACATGAGAAATTTAAATATAGACTATAAAGGATAAGTGAGGAAGGGAAAGAAAAAAATTGATGGTAAAAAAAGGAAACAAAGCTTATGTATATAAAGAGAGGGGATTGTAGGAGCAGGGGAATGGGAAAAAAGAATCAAGATGTATCAGGTACCAATACAAGTTTAAATGTTGAATGTGATCATAATGTATATATAAAATATACCAGTGAAATCAATAAAAATATAGACTATGTGTAAGATAATATTGAATTAATTGGGTTTTTTTTCTTAGCTCGGGTAATTGCAAGCTTCTAAAGGAATGCCCTATTCTGAGGAAGTACATGGTGAAATATTTAGAGGTGAAGTGTCATGACCATTATAGCACATTTTCAAATAACTAAATATTCAATGGGCTTATGAGCTCGTAGAATTAGTTTATATTTTTATCGATTACTTATTTGCATTTTAAAAATTTCTGAATGATAGTTTGCTTTAAATTCCTTAGTGGTATTATGAATTTGTTGTTCATTTTTACCCTTTTTTTTTGAAACATTCCTTTTCACCTTTGTACCTTCTTAGCAATGATGAAGAAAATGCCTGGATTTGTATTAATCTCCTGTGTCCTTCAGAATCCTCAGCTTGAGTCACCGCCAGCAGGTGTAGTTTAGCGTATAAGCCTGTATGATCCTTACCATTTTATTAGATCTTATAACAATTTTGCAAGAGACACTCTTATAACAGTTTTCCTTGTTCCTAGCTGGCCTTTGTTTGAAAATGAGTCTAGCTCATTAGTTTTCTAGAGATTAATCATTTAGAAAAAAGAGGTTTTATATTACCACTTCCAATTCCTTTTGCTAATTCTTTGATAATAGATAAATGCATATAAAGATTTCACATCTTTTTGATTAATACCTGCCACCTCCATGTTCCATAAAAATGCCTGACCTTTGAATGGCAACCAGAGTCATCTTTATTACATTGTTCCCTCCAAATTGACCTTGACCATTATCTAGGGACCTAGCAGTACAAGGGCAGCTCTCCTTCTCATCATGGAGATGCAGGCTAGAGGGAAACCTGTGCTATGGAAAATAGTGGGTAAGAGATAGGAGCAGAAGTTCAGCCCGCTGGCACTGTCTGGAGCTTTTACCCCCTTTTATAGTTCCCCTGGGCAATGTCCAAGAGCTATGGCCTTTGCCCTTCTAGTAGTGGGATTCCACTATTCCCAAGTTGATCGAGAAACTTCTGCATGTCCAGCCCAGGACAGATATCAGAGACAAAGGGTAGTCTCAAAGGGTTTATTGTATAGTAAAAGAATGAGACATTAGATATTTTAGAACCTAGGTATTATTTTAGATAGTAGATAATATGGAATAGGATAAATAAGTTGCTCAGAGGCACATTTGTGGTCTTCAGTAGCTTTGTCATAATTTCTTTGGAATTATTTAGAAAGATTTTGCTATTTCTAATTTTAGGAAGCACTAATTCCTGCGGATTCCTCTGATTTTGGAACCAAGGATAGTCCCAGATAAGTGATGCAGGGACAGGTATAAGCTGTCACCTTGTACTATCCCTCCTTCTCTGTTGGCTTGCTTTGCACATCTACAAGATGAGGAGCACGTGGTGTGTTATTCCTGCATGCACTGAGGGGGACAGAGTGAGATCCTTGTGAATCCCTGAGAGTCCATAGAAGACAAAGTTTAAATAAAAGCTACTAAAAATATTTGATCTTTATCAGATGTTAACTTCATGGAATTATATTTTGGGAAATAAAATTTGATTTTAGCTCAAATCATAAATGACATGATTTTTTGGTTTTATGATTTGACTAGAGGTTAAATCATAAATAAATAAATGTATATATATATATTTTTTTTTTGAGACAGAGTCTTGCTTTGTAGTTAAGGCTGGCCCTGAGCTCACTATGTAGCCCAGGCAAGCCTTAAACTCACTAATTCTCCTGCCTCTGCCTCCCAAATGCTGAGATTACAGGTGTGAGCCACTATGCCTGGCCTTGTGGTATGTGTTACTGATTACTGGCGGGAGTGAGTCAGCACACCCAGTATTGTATGTGGTTACCAGGGATCCAACCAGAGTCCTTGCGCTTGCTAGGCAGGTGCTGGCACCATTGAGCTAAATCTCTGGGCCCACAAATAATATTTTAAAGGCACCTTTATTATCCAGGGTTGGTTGATATAACTCCATTTTCATCATAATCAAGTTAACATGTTAACTAGAGCCAATAGTTTCAATATTGAAGTTATTCCACCCCACTTGGTAATAGCTGCCACGCTCTGATAGGCCTCACTTCTACTGTACTAACACTTTATCTGGAATCGGCTTCCTAGTACTCATTCTCCAACTCCCATATCCAGTAACCAAAGGATTAATACTTCACACAGCAAGGAAATTGATTGTTACATAAGTCATCTATCTCCCTTTCCCTAGCCATCATAGTTCATAATCTCTTGCTAGTCATTTATACAATTTTTACAAATAAAAACCCTAAATAACCTTATAACTTAGAACTGGGCACACTGACATTTAACACTCCATTGCAAAATTACATCGTGAAAATTCATAATCCTGTTTTGCTATTTAAAATAATAAAAGCATGTTTAGATAATATTCTGCTTCCTGAATCACTTGGAAAGTGCTTCCCTATGGAGCATACGGGCTATCGATCTGGAGGAGGCATTCACCAAAACCAAGCCCGGGGAAGGGAGGCACACTGGGGTGCTCTGTGCAGTTTGCTAGTTTGTGCCTTGGAGAGCAAGCCTACTTCACAGGGAGGAGAGAGCTGTTCAGTGAGCGCTGGCCGTCTTCCCAGTGTGTTCCATCATAATGGCAGCTTCTCTGGCCTTTGACTTCACTCTACTCCTCTGTGCCAACAGAGCTCCTTGGTGACCTCGCAGGCCTTGCCTTCCACTCTGCCCACGATGTCCCCTTTTGTGCTATAGATTCAAGTCCTTTTACTCCTTCCAGACTTTCACTTTTCTTGCCTAAATCTTTTTGGCACCAACAGTGTTTTTAATGTCGAGACTCTTTTTCCCTATTTTATGTTCAGTTAAACATAGTTTTTCTTAAGTGTGGGAGAGGCTAAACTTGTTGGATTATTTTATACTTGAAATGACAATATTTCTATCCAAGTCTCCATGAGAGTATGCAGTTTCATTTATCTACTATTTACACATAGCAGCTGTACATTTTTAGCTACTAAGGAGTTTGATTACTTTTCAGATTAAAATTTAAAAAAAGGAATCACAGCTGGTGTGAGATGTGTGGAATGGCTGTCTTTGTACTTTTACTTGCTGTTTTGCTGTAATGAATGTCATCCTAGTAACCATCAAAAGCATGCTCACCTGAAATTGTTCCTTTACAAACAAGAACATGGCTTTGCGTGCTGTACATCAGTTGCCAAGCTAATAGGATAATCCACTTTTCATTTCAAAATCTACACTACAGACATGAAACAGAAGTCTCCCGCTCACTTCTGTGCAAGAGTCAATGGATAAAGATCGTCTTATCATAATCCTATTAAAATGTATTCACTTTTGCAGTATATCTTGATAACAGTATTTATACTTCTAAGCACCTGCAGAGAGGACTGATAACAGATAAATATGTTGAAAATTTCAAGAAGAAATAGTTCTGCAAATTGAGTGAATAATTCTAAAAGCTTAGAATGAATAGCAACAAATATACATAGGAGGAAAAATTTCTGATTATTCACAAATTAGGCTTCCATTTAAGCTCTGTTTGGAAAAAAGATAGCAATTGTCTTGCTAAAATGTCCCATATTGATTGAGTCCAAATGGGCAAATGTTGGCTAAACAGGATTTCCAAAGCCTTGAAATAACTATCTGTACTCACCTGTGTTGTTCCTAATACATTATCCTTTATAGGCACTAACGGCTTTGAAATTGTACCACTTCAGAAAAAAACAACAAAAAATAATTGGCTTTGACAAGTGATGTGCAAGCAGAGCCATAACAACTAAATTGGCTGAGTGCATTAGCTAGTTTTCAGTCTTTCAGTTGGAATAGATGTTGTGCTTTCCCCTCTTCATTTTCCATAGAAGCACTTAAAATTCCTGATGAATACTGACATCTTTGCCTAGGGTCTCTCTCTCTCTCTCTCTCACTCTCCTCTCTCTCTCTCTTTCTCTTACCCTCTCCTTTCTTCCTCTCCCTTCAGAACCAATTGTATAATCTTCCTCTATTGATCTAACTTCATTTATCTAAAAGCTACACAGAATGACTTTCCCTTTCCACAGGTTATTCTCTACATTTTACAATTCCAGATCAAAGTATACATTCAGGCCTCTCTGGATCTGACACTATCAGGAAGCAGTATGTGGAAGCTTTTCATTTATTTTCATACCAGAGGTCAGGCTATTGTTTATCTTGTGTGTTTGTGGTTCATATTGTTGAGAAAATATCTACTTTATCTCATGAAAATTCTGAAAGTTACAAATTAGTATAGATTTAAAGTTTGATAATATTAAATGTCTTTATTACAAATATGTACATGATAATTGCTTACAGGAAATAGCTACATTGCCTATTTTATTTTGAAAACTAAAAGAATTACCTTTTTTGTAGGTAAATTGGCATACTTTTCCCTTTTAAGCACTTTCATATGATTTGATAGACAATTACTTTCCTGGGATGTGTATTCTACTCTTGGAATACTTAGTGACTAAAGTAGACATGGAATGCAGTTGTTATATTTTATGGCATCTTTTAAGGGTGTTTTAGGACCTAACCTTTTTTTTTTTTTTTTTTTTTTTTTTTTTTTTGAGACAGGGACTTGCTTTGTAGTTCAGGCTGGCCCTAAGTTCACTGTGTAGGCCAGGTAAGCCTTGAACTCAGTAGTCCTCATGTCTCTGCCTCCAGAGTGCTTAGATTACACATATGAGCCACCATGCCCAGCACTGTGGTATGTTGTATTGATGGCTGGTGAGCATGAGTTACCACACCTGGTATTGTTGTATGTGGTTGCCAGGATTGAACTCAGGACCTTGTGCTTGCGAGGCAAGAGCTGGAACCACTGAGCTAAATCTCCAGCCCAGGACCTACCTTCTTACCTAAGTAGTAAACATGACTTATAAGATAAAAAATCCAAATTAAATCTTCACTTTAGACAAAATATTTGTGAAGTAAGTTTTGTATTTTTTTTAGACAGGTACTTCTCATAAATATTTGCCAGGAATCTTCCAGGGCTGACATTTAATCACCAACTTGTCTGTGGTGTTTGATATGTAAGTTGTTGGTTTGCTGAGGTGGAAGCAACATTCACTTCTCTTTATAGTAGAAAGTGTACTTTAAATTCGTTTTAGCTGCTGAAGCATAAATCTGGAGTATGTACCTTTTTTGAAGACTAATGCTGGGGGATTTGGGTGCCTGATTTTTGAGACAGAAATTCTGTATTGATTTAATTTAGGGTATATTCAAATTACATACACCCACATGGTTTTTTTTTGTTGTTGTTGTTATTATGTTTCACTTTGACGTCTCAGCTAGTGAGACCAGTGGTGCTTCCATCTTGTCTCTGCTTCTTGGCCCATGAGCCTCACCAGGACTGAATGGCTGGAAGTTGATGATTCAGAAGTAGGAAAAACAAATATGGGTGGAGACTTCAGGATGATATCAAGATTAGGACCATCTTCTCCTCCCCAAATATACCTTGTTTGAGTTCCTGGTGATCTTGTCTCTGGTCTTCTTCCATTCTACCCATTTCATTGCAGTATTTCTTTGGACCTGGATTCCAAATTAAACTAACTCATTCCTCAGCTCACTGGATACTATGATCAGCAGTCCATGCAAGGTCTGTCTCTTATTTTATGAATTTATTTTCCTCTTCATCCAGTATGAACAAACTCATCCTTTCTCATCAAACCATCCTCCTGCAGGTACTTGATATGAATATGGTGCTATATATATTTCTTTATAAAATGTTATCATTGCATGTATTTAAACTTACATAAGTGTTGTGGTATAGTTTTCTTTTTTTTTTTTTTTTTTTGCTTTTGAGACAGGGTCTCGCTTTGTAGTTCAGGCTGGCCCTGAGCTCACTCTGGTGCCCAGGCAAGCCGCTGTGAACTCAGCAATCCTCCTGTCTCTGCCTCCCGAGTGCTGGGATTACAGGCGTGAGCCACTACGCCCGGTACTGTGGTATGTGGTACTGATGGCTGGTGGGTGTGAGTCTCCACGCCCAGCATTGTATGTGGTTACCGGGGATCGAACTCAGGACCTTGCGCTTGCGAGGCAGGCGCCGGAACCACTGAGCTAACCCTCTGGCCCAGTTTTCATTTTTTTTGATAGCTGTCATGTATATAAAGGCAATCTATTGCTTCTACTGCTGCAGGTTTGTTCTGGAACAACCACTATGCACTGCTCACAGTTCACCTTAGAGCTCAGTGACTTTGTCTCTTGCCATCTTCCACATTCTATTCTAGCCATATTGTATTTTTGATATTCTTCTAAAGTAGCAAAAAATCTTTGCAACTCTTGTTTGGCCTCCACACTCACCACGCTACTAAAACCTATCATTATGCATATTTTAGATTTCTCCTCAAATGTAGTTAAACTCAAGATTAATTTCCTGATATTTCCTCCAAAACGTGTTTAGCCTCATGATTTTTGTTCAATGTGTCCTGTATTTCTTTTATTGTTGTCAAGTTGCTACTTTATTCCTTTGCTATACTAGCCAGTAAGCTCCCAAGTTGATGGGGGTAATTTCAATAGGATAGTCTAAATAAATTTGTGAGTAAGAAGAAGATAGTAATGGGACAAATCCAAGGAAATAGTGATTTATGTGATAGGCTGTTTGCAGAGTAAGGAAACAAGCTTGGTGGTTTATGGAACAATGAGGACTCTGAGGTTGAAGCTTGGTGAAGAATCAAGGAAGTGGAGGAGATGAAGTAAGATAATAGGTAGGTCCATGTCACATAGGACAACACATTGGACACCACAGAGACTATGGATTATCATTGCGAATGCAGTGGGAGACCACTAGAAGTTGCTAAGCCAGGGAATTATGTGACTTGATGCATGTTTTCACAGTCATTACAGGGGAAAAAGGAACTGGTAAAGTACGACCAGTTGGTAGATTGCAGCAAAAGCCCAAGGTTGTAACCATGTAAATGGTGAGAAATGATCAGATCTGGCTATGTAAAGTAGATCAAATAGTATTTGCTAATCTGTTGAATATGGAGGAAGAATATTGAAATGTGTTGGGGAATTAGGAGGTGTTGAGTGTAGGGCCGTTGATGGAGATGGGGAGACTGCAGGTGGAGCTGGCTCTGAGGGGGACCAGGAACTCTGTCTTGAGTAGTCTTGGTTGCCAGACATTCAGGGAACTTGACTAGCAGGGAGTTGTAATACCTACCCAAGGCGTTGAGGAGAGTTTAGATCTTAGGGTGTAAATGTAAATGGTCCATTGTGTGCAGAGGGTACCAAAGCCAAGGCCCTGGAGGAAGCTGTCTTCAGAGTAATGGGAGTGAGAGGGGAAAAAAAGAGTGTGAAATGCTTCATATGCAGGGCTTACCTCAACACCTGGGAGTCAGGGACAGAAGGAACAAACAGAAAAAAGACGAGAAGTGGCCAGTGAGGTAGAACGTGGGGAGTGTGTGTGAGCGCATCTGCTCAAAGCCTTCACATTTATTTTCTGGAGTAACCATGTACCAGCTTATAAAGCTTCTGTCCAGTTTGTTTAAGGATGTCATGACTGAGTCTGACAGTAATAATAATTTTTTCAACATTTGCCATTCACTGCATATTCGCCTAACCGCATTACAGTTGCAACTAATTTTATTCTCACAACAATCTAAGTGCTAAATGCTACTGTTACTCCATTCTGTGGATGAGAAAAATGAGATACAGGAAGGGCTAATGAATCTTCAAAGATGAGCCTTCTAGTAAGTATAGGGCTTAAATCTCAAAGCCTGAGGTTTTAACTCCTAAATCATCTTTCATTCACCTACCCATTGAAAGGTGCTGGGATTGGTGGCAGGCATGACAGGCAGCTTCTGCGCCCAGAGAACACACTGCCAAGCACAGCTCCTGCTCACAGGGCTTTCCCAGAACAGCTGTGTGAGATGAGACTGAGCATCTTGTACCAAAATTTTCCAATTTTTTTTCTAGAAAATAACCAAGGGCGTGAAAAGCACTTTAATATTCTGTTGATGAAGAGGTCATTAATCTCTAGATTAAATTAGTGAAGAGAAAACTTGCATAATGTAAGTGGCCTGCCAGCAGCCCCAAGAAGCTGCCACTGTGATTGCTATTTATGTAGAGATTGTAAATATTGACAAATTGAGATTAAATTTTCCAGCTTCCCTTTCTACCAGCAATGAGGGCACTGATGTTCTGGTTAAAGTTAATTTATTTAATTTGCATATTTAATCACTTATTTAATATAAACCTGAATATTTTCTCACATTGTAGAACAAAAAATTTTAAACAGCAATAATACTAGAGTAAACGCAATACTTTGGCCTCTTAGGTATTTAGTTTCTTGAGCAAAAGAGGAGAGTCTTCTTCCTATATGAAATAGAGTATAGAGCAAAAGGTTCTTGGAAGACTGTTGTTTGCAAAAATATCTTATATTTTATCAGTTATTTGCATTGAGTTCCTCTTAACAACAACAAACTCTCCAGCAGTGATTTACATAGGTCTATTAGCTGAGAAACTCAGTAGCAGAATTTATTGCTGAATTTTATGCCCCAAGATGGGGCTCTGCAGCGAATCCCCATCATAGTGACATTTTCACACACCTATTACTTAGTTGCAGAAGCACCTGCCTAATGTCTTCAAAATACCGAGTGATTATGCTATAAACCCCTTGTACTTTATCGCTTTTCTTTTTATCTTCAGATGTCTGATAAACTGCTACAATACAAAATGGCAGTGTGGATTAGGGAGTAGAGGAAGAAGTTGAGTTTGTGAAGGAGTGAATCCGTCCATAGTACCTCTCGAGTCCCAGGACTGAACTAGACTCTTTAAATATGCTTTTTAAGCCTCTCAAGAAACCTGTGACATGTAGTTGGTTTAATTTGTCAGTGCTAAACATTGAGCTCACACATTAGTCACTGATTCCCCCAGAATGCTTAGAGACCATCCTCATAGTGGCCTTGAGCTGAGTGGGATCCAGGCTGAAAGGAACTTGCACTGTATTGAGTGCATTGATAGAAAGCTGTTTTTCTGTCTGGTATTTTTATAATGATTTTTCTTCCATAGAGTAGAGAGGATATGCTCCTCTACAAGGCCTTTCTCTAACTATAGTGTGTGTGTGTGTGTGTGTGTGTGTGTGTGTATCCATCTTTTCTGTAAGATTCTCTTGAGGGCAGTGAGACATTTATAAGGAAGTAGTCATATAGTCCACATGAGTTAATTTTTATTTACCTACAGTTTATGGTTCAACCTTCTCTCAATTTGGGAGACAATTGTACTTTACATCTCAAGTAGACAAATTTTAAAAACAGCAAGTGAAATTTCTCAAAGGCTAAGTAAGCTCATAAGGTATGGACTGTACTTGGTTGTATTAACTGAAAAACATGGCAAATTCTATTGTCATTTTGTTTTGGTTTACTTATGAAATGCTCTATCTGTCCAGTAAGATACAATCATATTCTCTATTATTGTTCTGGTTTCTAAAGGTAGTTGTCGAATTCTGTAAAGCTAATGTGTGTGTACCCATGTGCTGGCACATGTGAATGCCTACTGGTGTGTGCTACGATTTAGCAACGTGGAATTGGAACACATAAGCTGATAAGGAAATTTGTCTGATTTGTGAATTTGAGTTTATTTACCATCTTATGAGAATGATCATCATAACCACTTCAATATTTTAAATCCTAAGCAAATAAAATAATGCCACAATTGTCCTGATAAAAATAAAATAAGTTTTTGGTATTATAGGAATCTCTAATGTGCATAAATATTAACAATATGGTTGTGAAGGAAGCACCAGTCCTAATATTCTGTTTTTAATGGTCACACATAGAAGTAGTATAATGTAGCGTAGTAGCCATTTGATTATGTTTTATTCTCTACATTTGACTTCATACTTTACCAATACAGGCTATTTATAGCCTTCTGAGTAGAAGAATGGAGAAAATGTTGGTTGTGAAGACCTCAGTTTTAGCTTGATTTTAGTTATGCTGCTAATTAGCTGTAGGACCTTGGGGAGTGTTGGCTGTTCTGATCATCATTGTAATCATCATCATCTGTCTTAGTTACTTTTCTTGGTGCTAAGACAAAATACATGGCACCCACAGTTAAAGGATGAAAAGTATATTGTAGCTCACAGTTTGTAGAGGTCTCAGTTCATAGTTGGCTGGCTCCAGGGCAGGATGACATGGAAGCAGAGCAGTGCAGAGAAGATCATGGCAGGCAAAAGGCAACAAGGCAGCAGGTGACAAACAGTGACCTTTTTACTGTTCCTTAGGGCAAGTAGCACTCATACTCAGGGTGAGACAGCCTTAACCTAGCGTACACCCTGAATCATTCCCAGTATCACACCCTTGACCCATCTCAGTGGCACAAACCCTAAATCCAGCCATCTTCAAGAATCTCCACCTATGACCACATGAGGCTTTCAGCGGACATCTACGAGCTGTAGCAGCATCATTGTCCTATTGTGCCATTTATACTTCTATGTCTCTGTATCTCTTTCCACCTCATCGTCTCCCATTGAATCTTCTTTCTGGAAAACTTCTTGTGTTTTTCAAAGAATGGCTCTTCTTCCAGGAAGCCTTTCCTCATCTTCAACCCAGGCACAATTATTTGTTCCTCTGCAGTGCTGTTTCCTCATGCTTTACTTCTGTGGCACTAACATCCTACCACATGCCTTTTTACAGCGCAAGTCTCCTTGTAAGATTGTAAGAGTCATGCTAATCAGTCCTTTCCTGCTCCCCACTGTATACTCAGGACCCATCATGGCATGTGGTAGATAGGATGCTCCAAGGAGGACTCACAATTGGATTTCTGATGGGTACAGACTGTGCTGTGCATAGTCCAAGGACTGTGAATCTGGAAATTTGGAATGTTTAATAGTAACCATACCCTTCTTTGCAACTACTGTCAGGTTGAGATCTGCTGCCATAACTTCGATAATCTGAAACTGTGATTAAGTGAATCTTAATGTGAGATGAGTATACAAAGTAATGTAATAAAATATAACCCTCACAAAACACTATTAGGTGCTTTCTAACAGAAGAATAGTACAACAGAGCTTCTTGATATTGCTTTGTAAGTCATAGTCTTAAGTATTTACTTAGGTCTCACTGCTTTTGCTGGGTGAAAAAAACATGAGGTTTTCATCCTGATGTTTTCATCTTGAATTTGAGATTCTGTGGTAGTTAACTGTGATTGTCAGTTGACTTCAGTGATACTAGGAGATAAGTGAAAACAGTGTCTTATTCTCTTGTTCCTGAGATAGTACTCAACACGCACATACTAAAGGAAGGGAAGGTTATTTTGGCTCATATATGTAGAAGTGTGCAGTTGACAGTCTGCTAGTTCCAAGGAGAGGTAGCACGGTGGAGGGCGGAGCACAGGAGACTTGCTCATGTCAAAGCAGTCAGGAAGCCAAGAGGGATGAAGAGAACAGAGATATATGCCATTCCAGGCTACATCCATACTTGGCTATCTCTTCCTACAAGGCTTCACCTTCGCATATCATGCCCAGATATAAACCCACATATGGGCAAATTCAGTGGTGAGTATCACACACTTGTGATCTAGTTGCCTCCCTAAAGTCCCACATAAAAGTCCATGAGGCTTTGGGAGCAGCATCAAATATGAACCACAACAGCACACCTCTGTGTGTGTGTCCCAGTTGGTGATGGAAATGTAACCTTGGGGACCATATCTGGCTCCTGGGTCCTTTGCTTTTTGGATTTTTCTTTGTTCCATGGGATGGTCAGCTTTCCTCTACCATGTCTTTCAACATGTTTCTGCCTTTGAACCAGTTGACCATGGATTAAAATTTCTGAAACTTTGAGCTAAGATAAATATTTTCCTTTTAAAGTTGTGTATGTCAGGAATTTTGTCCCAGCAATGAACTGTTACTGCCACCTTTCTCTAATTTTAATTTATGATTTTGATATTGTCAGTACAGCTCTAGAACACAACCTTGAACAATATGGAGGGTGTGTCTTCTACTCTCTTACTAACAGATAAGTACATTTGTGGTAGGGGATGGAGTATATAAAATTATGCTTTAATTTAAAATGAGTTAAAACATTCCAATGAAAGACTTCTTAGTCATACTACATGACCATAATTCTGTCTGAACTAGCTAGATGCATTTTGGTTATGTAATTTTACGTGGAGAACAATAAAAATGTTAAATAATAAGCAGATCAAAATCTCTTAACCAGACTGCTTTTGGGTCCCTATATCTATATCTCTATATGTGTTCTTGGAGAATCTTTAACATTAGGGGTTTTATTTTGGTGATAGTTTTAAAATTGATCTAAGTATTTTTTGGACTACCCTTTATGCATTGGACTTGTTTTCAGTTCTTGTTGGTGCTAAATATTCCAACTTCCTCTTGAGGAGGGAGACCAGACACTGACCAAACTACATCACTATCACATAATGGATGTCTGTACTCATCCACTAAACCCTGAAGCTTAACAGTCAATGCCACATTCACGTTCCCAGAGGTGATTCAGTTTTGGTGAAAGTGCATACATTTGTCATATTAAAGTATGGCTATTAATTGAATTTTATAGGTTTTGCAGTTTTATTTGCATTTAATTTGAAAATTTGTTCTGGTTTGATAGTTGCTTAAAAGAACAATATACATAAGGAGTTTAGTTATACATTCATGCATATTTAAATAACATTATAATTTTCACAGCTATGTGAAATTGTGTCTTGTTTTTCTTTTGTCCCAATTACTTCAGAGCAAAATATGTAATTAGTCCATTTTGAGAAATCTTTTGATAGCTCCCACTTATGATGCTGATTTTTTAGAAGAGTTTGTCAGAAACTCAAAAGCCCCTTACATGTGTCCTACATACCACATAGGTGCACAATAAATGCCTAATGATCCAAGGGAGTGCTCACTTTCTGCCTTCATTCTGCTGTGTGCATGTTGTATATGCTTTTAGCTGATCTGGTGGCCCAAATTGTCCTTGGATTTAAGGATTTCTTCAGCTCTTTCCATCTCTAAAATGTGAATCTACCAGCCCTACAGATTCCTCCCATTGTTTACTTTTTTGCCTCACTGTCACCTAGTCTGACCCATAAAATTGGATTTTTTTCCATCTTCTTAGACATAGGCAACACTGTGTTTGAGTTCATTCAATTAATTGTCTTGAATTCACCTTTCTTGTTGGACGTTTCAAAGTCTTTTCTCTCTCCCTTGAAAGAGGAGATTAAAAGGAAGGCACTTAACTTTCAGAGAATATAGAACAAATATATCCCTTTGAGAAGAAATTTAATATCTCTGACAAAAATTTCTGGGCAGAAGGCTGAGGAATGGTAACAGCTCCTCCCTGGCTCTGACCCTAAGGCCATCAGTTCTCTTAATTGGTGTGAAATCTCTCCAACAGCATAACATACATTCCTGAGGGCTGATTTGCATGTGGCATTACACACTCTTGTGTTGAGGGTTTGAAGCCTGAAATAGCTTAGCTATGGACATCACAAGAAATAGCACCTTAGGATAGCCCTTGAATGAATGAGTGAGATTCTTTGAGCAACATTAAGTGGTGCCATATTATTTGCTACTTTAGATTCTCAGGGCAGGACCTGCAGAGCTGGATGGAAAATATGAGAGGAAACACTTTCTCAGTGGAGCAGAGACTGCTCCCATCTGAACTGGTCAACAAGCCTAACTAGAGACCTATATCAAGCCCAGAAATTCTCATAGATATGACCCATTTAAGAAAATTCCTCTCTAATGGGTAATTAATTCAGGCTACTATGTACTGGGTGGCAGATGGGAAAAGGGGATATTATCTTATAATAACTTTTTGGTTGATGGGCTGTAGGTGAACTCAGGTCTGAATTGAAGCAAAAAACTATGCCATGAAGAAAAATGTTTATGGGTGCCATTTGGTTTAAAGAACCCTCAGGCTCCCTTCTTTATTATGAAATACAGGTTTAGAACAAAAATATTTAGCTGTGTTTCTGTAAATTAAAATCTAGTTTCTGCTTAGGCTTATGATTTGAAGTCAACTTTCTGACTGAAGTGAGATAATTAAAAGGTAAATGGAAGCAAAAGGATGATAGATGTGACCCTCCGCCTTGGCATACAGAACAGCCCAGACCATTTTTCTTTTACTCAGTGCAGACGGTAGATTTATCATCAGGACAGGAGCCATATTCAAGAGAAGAAAAGAAAGAGAAGTTACATATAAGCCCTGTGACAGCCTGTGTCATGGGGAAGCAAATGAATATTCTTACAGGGATGTTGCATTTTAAAAATTGCCTCTTATTGTCCTTTGAGTTGCTTTATGTTCATTTAATAAGCAACATTCAGTTCAAAGATAGCTTTGCCCTTACAACACTCACAATAAGAAATGATATTCTTGGCACTTTGGTACAATGGACTGAGATAGTAATTACATCATCAGTACCTGTCAGAAGCTCGGCTGGGAGAGCAGAGGGGCCGGGTGGGGAAAGCACTTAGTAATGGAAGTCTCACAACTCTAATTAACTACTGCTTACTCAATGATCTCTGGCGATATAAATGGTACTGACTCTATGGAGCCTGAAGTAGTGAATAGGATGAATGATTTCATAATAGGGAGAAAGGCCCTAAAACATTTCTTTTTATATACAGAGAAATTAAAAGGCAGTGATAGTTTAAGAACAGATGCAAATATTGGACATGAGGCTATAAAACAATAAAAAGTCAAATAACCATACTAGTTAATTATTCTTTTAATTTCTGTTGTTGGCTGCCAAGGGTAATTTTGTTATTATTTTCTTCTCTCCACCCAGAAAAAAAGAGAGGAAATTAGTTAGAGATTTCTGTAAAATTAATGCTTGTTAATTTCCCAGCCACATTTTTCTTAGAGTGCTGGAAGCAGACCCCACATCCTGTGCATGGTTGGGATGTCTGGGTAATTTTCCCGTGGAAACAGGACACTATATTTTTTGAGGGTTTTTTAGCGGGTGAATAATTCTTTTGTATTTCACACTTAATCAGTAACATAGGTTTAATTTCACGCAAGACTTCTTGTTTCTAAATGGTTTTAAGTAGTTTCTTTGGGCTAAATTCTGAGCTCCTTTTCCTCCTCAACCTAGTGACAGAGGAGCTGGAAAGCTGGTAAGAGACCCTCTATCTCTGTGTGTTTGTGAGCAGAAGCCCCAGACTCAAAAGTTGTCCTTGGTGCCGGGCGTGGTGGCTCATGCCTGTCATCCCAGAACTCTGGAGGCAGAGGCAGGAGGATTGCTGAGTTCCAGGCTTCCCTGGGCTACGTAGTGAGCTGAGGGCCAGCCTGAACTACAAAGCGAGACCCTGTCTCAAAAAAAAAAAAAAAAAAAAAAGAATTTGTCCTTTGTTTCAAAACTACCTTAGAAATAGTGTTCTTACTTTTTAACTTTACTCCTGATCTGTTTCTAAAGCCTAGGTAAAGATGAAACAACTTGTCAGTAAAAGCTGTCTTTGAGTCTCTTGGCCCTCTGCACATTAGGGAAAGAGCCTTTACTCCCTCATAACCGCACTTACTGCAGATAGCACCCCAGGTGCCCAGACTAGGTCACACATTAATCCCATCTCCACACATTCCCCTTTAAACTTGTACTTTAAAATTGCAAAGCCAATCTGCAGTTCTTAGTTACAGACAATGCTTTCAAGGTTTTCTATATCCCTAGTCTGTTAGAAAACATATCATGTGGTTGTATTTTACTGCTGGGTAGAAAGTACTTTTCAAACTTCTTCCTGGACAGTGTGTTAGAGAAAGTTCTGTATGGACAAACAACTTCAAATACTAATGGCTTCATATAAAAGTTTATTTTTTGCCCACTTCCCATCTTGAGGTTGTAGGATCTGCCTCTTGTGTTTGTTCAGAGGTAGGTGGATCTGCTTCTGTGCTTGGCTGTAACACATTCTAGTACACTTAGCACATGAATGGTCAAAACAGTAAGTGTGCAGGGTTGTGTGTGTAAGTTTAGAGTCAAGTTCTGAAAGTGGAATACATAATTTTATGCCTAATTTTTATGGCCACAACCTTGTGTGGGGGGCCCCATCTAGCTGAATGGGGAGATAAGGAGCAACCAGAAGCCCTGAGTTGTGTCTAGATGTCTCCCCCAAAGCCTCATGGAGTCATAGCTGGGGATTTGCAGAAGTGGCTGGATCTAGGGCTATGATACTGGATAAATGTGTGGAGATGGTGGTAATGTGTGCCCCAGTCTGGGTACCCTGAGTGCTATCTACAGTGTGCGGATATGAGGGAATAAAGGACGGATAAAGGAACCCTGTCCTGATTTGTTAGGGGCTATTCTCCTTTGAGATGCACTTTTCCTTGCTGCCCTGACTTAGAGTAAGTTGACTATGGACTGAAACCTCAAAAAACTGTGGGCTGAAAGAAACCTTTCCATCTTTGAGTGTTGGGTATTTTATGTCAGCAACAAGAAAAGTAACCAAGACAGGGAAAAACATCTGCACTGCCTATTGTCTGATCATTACAACAAGTGTTGTGTCGGTCTTCCAGAATCTATCTGTCTGCATTTCTCATTTGTCTTATGCTGCACTTAAAATTTAGGCATTTGACCAAAAAAAATCACCTTTCAAAACTCACATTGATATATATCTATTGTAGGAGCATAAGGCTTTGTCCACTTTCTCTGACTTTCTCTTTTTTAAAGATCTGTAGAAGATTCAGAAGGAATTTAAGCTTCTCCCCAACAGAGGCTGTACCTTCAGTTCTCCAAGCTACGATACACTTGGGAAGGAGCACCGTTTGAAACCATTCCTGAAGAAAGAAAGAATGAGCAGAAATAGGCCCAGGTCTGGCAGAAAGAAGAATAGATGTTTTAGTATAAAAAATAGTTAAGTATTACATTATGACAATTATGTCCCTGTGTTCTTCAACTCAGAACACTTCGAAGGAGTAGTGGCTGTGTGCTGTCTTCACTATGTTGCCTTTCTTTAATTCTTGAAAACTTAGCATCCTCAGCCAGTTCTCAACACTTCCCTAATCACTGGATGTCTTTTTTTTTTTTTAGACCTACAGAGTTTTGAAAGCCTTTTCTTCTTTTCTCTATCTATGATCTTCTCCATTATTTCTGTTGCAGATGATGTTTTAAAAAGAAGTTGGGCAACCATGTGTCGGAGAAAGGTTGTTCTTGCTGACCCAGGACCACTTAGATCGCTTCTAATTCTCAGCTCTAGAGTTTGTGGTTTTCTAGCTAATCCTTTTTGGGCTTCTTTCCTGCTTAGTTCATGTGACCATCAATCATAGCATGTCAGCTTAAATAGATGAGGAAATTCCTGGCAGCTCAGTGGAGCACAGTTCTGGGTGAGTCTGTGGATGATTGATGTGTAGGTCACCACAGTGAGGGGGTAGTACTTGGCTGTGGGTAGTACCAACCGACGTGTTGGATGGGATAAAATAGGAAAGAGAAAAGAAGTGCTCTCACTTCTGACAAGCTCCAGTCTTTGCAATAACCTATGAGATCAGTCTCCAGTCTCCAGTTTCTTTAGCTTACCAACACACATTGATACTGGCCACTCTACAGTGAGCTTCTGGGCATTCTGGATGGTGCTGCATTCTTGATTCTTCCTGTTCTCTGCTTCCATATTTTTCAGCTCTGCAGCTCCTGGATCCTCTGGCCCTCCAATGCATAGATGCCACTGTAGACTCTCTCATCTCTTAGTGCACTGAATAAGTTCCCTGTGTAATTATACATATATTTACTATTGATTCTGTTCCTCTAGAGAAGCCTAACTAATTGATTCATTTAATAAAATTCTTCATGTGTGCAAAAGATATGTACTAGGAATTCTTTACTGCAATTTTATGAAAGTGAAGAGTCTAGGTTCATAATACAAAGAGCCCTGTGGTCCTTGATCTTCTAATGATAACTTATGTGACATCAGTAAAGTATTTGACAGCTCATTCATTCAGCAAGAAGTTTTGAGTGTCTAGTATGTGAGGGGTACTGTGCTGGGTCTGGAGGCAAAGTGCTGAATGAAAGAGACATAGTTCCTGCCTTCAGGTATCTGACAATCCATCAAAGAAGATACACATTCAACATGCTCAGTGTCTTAGTTATTGTTCTTGTTAGTGAGACAAAATATCTGACATCTGAAGTTAAAGGAGGAAATATCTACTTCATCTCATAGTTTGTGGAGATTTCAGTTCATAGTTGAACATGGTAAAAGACATGGTAAAAGGGCGTCAATGGTAAAAGGAGAGACAATTCCTGGCAGGCAGAAGGCTCAAGACAGCAAATGGCAAGTGACAAGCTACAAGTATTAGCCTTGCATCATGAATCAGTCCTAGCATCACATCCTTTGTCCATCATCACATATTCTAGATCTAGCCACTCCTGAAAAGTCCCACCTATAACCACATGAAGCTTTGGGGAGACATCTAGATATAAGCCAAAACAGCATTGCCGGTTAATTTAAAAATGAAACGAAATATTTTTTACAGCATCCAAAAAATGTTCTGCATCAGACATACTAGTTACTATGACAGGATATTCTATATGCATTTCTGTGGGAACCAGGGGAAGGGAATGTAACTAGAACCTTTCATTAGATTCTAGTCTCCTGTGAGTCAACAGCACATGGTGAAATAATATTTAATAAGTAGGCAGAAATGAGGTTCAGAGAGGCTAAGTTTGGGCCTGATCCATGCTATTCTGGGTAGCAAAAGACCCCAGGCCCCAGCCCACCACACCTTTTGCTCAGCACCTCTAGACTAACAGAATGTAACAGACCCTGTGGGCAGGGCAGACACCTCCCATAGTCCTAGAGACATTATGCAGATGAAGATCCCGCTGGTCAGGGCAGACACTGGCAATGGAGTAGTTCAGCCTTGAAGCATCACAGCATATGGGACCACCAGAGTCTTTATTGTTAGCAGAGGTGAAGGCAAGTTGAGTCCAGAGTCCGTTTGCATCAGGAAAGCCTGATCAATTTGACCTTCCAATTATTTTTCCCAAAACCTGTTCCCAACACATTTCTTCACCTGAAATTCACACTTACTTGGTAGTGTACCATTACTTCCTAGTCCCACCTTGAGATTATCAAATTGAGATGTAAAGTAGTTTAATAATCTTATAAAGAAGGTAGAATGATTTTATTCATTCACTCAAGATATATTTAGAAGCATTGCCTAAAATGTATTGCTTTTTCCCAAAACAAAATGGCAAAGTTTTCATTTATTTAGTTAATTCTATATCAGTGACTATAAGGTGGAACTGTAAGGTGCAGAAATGAAGTGATGTTAAGTTCAAGTTTGGAAGAGGAAGGAAAGAAGCTTTCAAGTTTCCCTGTAGGCAACTGAGGCCTGATGGTTGCACTGAGAATAGAATAAGATAGTGGGTCTCTGAGGAATGTGTCCTTGATCCTGAAGATATCACAAGGTTTCTAATCTAACCCAAGATCTCCTGTCTCTATAGAACTAATTGAATAATGGCAACCATGACTGTGATCTGCCTCACCATTTACATGTACTTGCTATCATCCATGTACTATTCTTAACAGCCTACATCTATGAACTCATATAACACTCAAATCAGAAGTGAAATAATTATCACCAGTTATATTTCATGGTTTAGGAAACAAATATTAGTGATGGGAAGGGACTTATGCAAGGTCACTCAGCTAGCAAGTTGTAGACAAAGGATTTGAATTGCTAAATTGGCTCCCAAGCCTGAGTGCTTAGTAACTAACTTTCCTGCTCTTAATCCAACACTGTGGTCTGCACTGGTTTATGAGTGTAAAGTAAACATACAATGAACACTTTATCACCTAGAATTTCTGTATATCATTGTAGCATATAAATGTGGCAGTAACATGCCTGGCATCTTCTCCTTATATTTTAAAAATTGTCAGTACAATCTGTGACTAATTAATAATGCCAAGGGAGTAAGCAAGGCTTACACCTATCACTCTAAAGAGAGCACGAGTTTAGGGCTGAGGAAGAGAGAAAATTGTAAGCTTCCAGAATGTCAGAGCTTTGGCTATTCCCCCCCCCCCATGCCCTCCATAAAGGCAGAGTACAAGCCTTGCCAATCTAGGATTCAGTTATAGTCAAGGGCTTTCCTAAGGAGCGCCGTCTTGTTTAGAGGTGGATGTGCTCTGGTTTGACATTGTGCAGAAAGTTAGCCATGTTGTTAGGATGTATCCTAGTTTCAGAGGGTCACCAAGGCTTTAGAATAACAAGCTTGGAATAGGAGACTCTCAAAGTGGCTGTGATTCCTTATAAGTAGTAGAGGACATTTTAAGGAAGTACTGGGGATCCCTTCTACTCTGAAGGCATTGCCTTCTTTAGTCCTGGAAAAATCAATCATATTTCTTGAGTCCCTGAACACAGGTCAGACTGCTAAAAGCTTAAACTCAAATGCAGAATAAATTTTCCCATTAAAATAATCTACAGACATTGAACCTGTTATGTCCATACCTTCTTTAGGTTAATATAAAAATTATGTAAATTACATGTCTCTGCACACATGATTTGAAGCAGTTTACTATAAAAGACACATCCAAAAAAGTACTAAAATTATATGGAGAGAGAAGTTTGGAAAATGAAAGTCAAGTGAAAAGAAACTAGAGATATAACACCTGTAAAGCTCTCTAGAATGTTGTCACCAGTGCTCTGCCCCATCAGTGCCACAGTGTGTGACTTTTAAAAACTTACTTAATATTATATTTTCAACTGAAAATTTATGTAAAGCCTCAATATGTAGTTTTTCCTTTTACCCTATATTCACATTTTTGAGAGGGCAGCAAAAGTAGAAGGGGCTATGAGCTCTCTTACTAACTAAACAGGCCCTGCCACACCGACTTTATGTATTGGCTTCACGTGGCAGTTCTTAAGTAGCTAATGAGTTCTGTGGGTTAAAAATGCACTGCTCTAGAAGAATGGTATCCATGACTTTTTTTAGATTTGTGCCTCCCATTAGTAAAAACTGTTTTTGTGAATACCTTCAGTATAATTATTATATTCATGTATCATTTTATTATTATAGTATGCACATTAAGTAGTCAAAATTAGCTAAATTAATTTAAAAATGACTAAGTAGGAAATATAGTATGTTCTCCCTGTGAATTAATGGATCATCTTGCATTAATCTCCCATGTGTGTCTTGCACTTTGGAGGCCATCCCTTGAGTTATATTCATAGTAGACCAGTACTGTAACAGCAGCCATAATATCTGGGTGTCTTGCTATAATAAAAGTTCTGTGTAACCTGTCTAGTTTCAGCCTCTTACCAGACTCTGCTCTATGGTCATGGACATTAGATTCCTTTCTTTGTGTTATGCCTTGTATCCAGATGACCTCTGAACCCTCATGCCCTCGTGAGTGAGGCTTTTTAGAGCTGGCTGGATCTAGGGTGTGTAATACTGGGATTAAGGGTGTGTGGTGCTAAATTAGTACACTGACTGGGATTATCATAATTCTGGGTGTGGAAAAATGGATTTACTGAAAACAAACCCATCCTGGGTGGGGCATCACCATCCTATAAACCTTGTAAACCTAGATGGAAAAAAGGGAAAGGAAGGCTTGCTATTGCTATTTGCTGCCTTCTGCTTACCACAACATGACAGTTTTACATCTGTGATGCCTCTTTGCCATACGACCCAGCCTAGAAGCTAGCTGACCATGACTTGAAACCTCTACAAACTGTGAGATGAAATAAACCTTTCCTCTTTTAATGTATGGGGGTTGAGTATTTTTTCTTGGCAAGAAGAAAAATAACTAAGACACTTTGACTATGTCATTACCCAGGAGCTTGTCCTTCTTCATATTCAGTAAGAGGTGGGAAAGTAGCTAGCACGGTGAATCTTCAGGGAGGTTTGCATGCACCACACCTGAAAATTGCATATATCACTTCTTTTCCTATTTCCTGTCTGGAACTCAGTCATACCAAAGGAAAGCTGTGAATGTCCTAAGCTGTGGGCACAAAAGTTGAAGTAAACAGAACTTGGTGAATAGATAGCATCATATCTGCCAAATGAAGGAGTACTACACTGAGGAAAGGCTCATTTTTCTCTTCTCTTGAACTTAAGTCTCACTTTTGGTTTGTTAAATGTGGCATTTAAAAAGTCAGGAATATGTATTACTACTCTGCCATAAAGAATGATAAGTTTGAGTCAAATATACTTAAATGGACATAACTTGAGGACATACTCATAAGTGAAACAAATAGGTCACAAATGTGTAAATACCATATCTTTTCTCTGGCATGAAAATTTGAAGATGTAAATGAATTCTAGAATGTATAATAGATATCACAAAATAGAAAAGATTCAAAGGGAAAAGGGCAGAGGTAAATAATGAGGGGAAAGAAAAATGTGATGTTAAAAGAGGAAACTGCATATGTGTAAGAGGGTGAGAGGTTGGAGGGTGCGTAGGGGAATGGGTAAAATGAGAATTAAGTTGTGTCATATACTGGTTCAAATTGTCAATGTTGAGTGTGATCATAATGTGTACATAAAATGTAATCAATTTTAAAAAGGCAGGGATGTGACTGCTTTCTAGTTAGAGATTATATTTCCTGATTATAATGAAATCCATCTAGAATGACTAAAAAGAGCTATATCTTTTCATCTCATGGCATAAGGAGTGTGAGGCTACCCACCTTGGGCCTGTGGAGCAGCCTGAGGTACCAAGCCTAACCACAGCTCCCTTTTGAGTGTTCTCGTCATTGCCTTTTGTACTCATTGTCCCCAGATGGTTGTGCTTTCTCCAAACATTATGTTTTCTTTCAAGTAAGATGAAGGATGAAGAGCAAAAGACAATATGCCGATGTCAATTGAGTGTGACTTCCTAAACAAGTATTCTAGGAGTCCCTTGGTGTAGGCCTCTACTCACTCCTACTTTCTCAGCCTTAATGGATCCCAAGAACAACTTTCCCAGTTCTTGCTGTAAGGGAGGCTGCGGACCTCACCATTTAAAACTGGGTATATTTCCAACTTGAAAAAATTACAGTCTGCGTCATTTTATAATTCAAAAATCTCAGTCTCTGCGTAAATCTTGTCTAGTAAAAGGAGGCTGATATGCATACATTTACAGAGCTTTGTCTGAGTGTGAGTTGGTCACTGAAAGTCTCTTAAACTGACCCTAAACTTTTAAGTTAAGCTACAGGGTTTTTGTTTTTGTTTTGATGTTTAAGTTGTTTACATGTGCCTTTTTCTTAGCTAGGATAAAAAGCCTTTTGTAGCACAGTTTCTAAAGAAAAAAAGAATATTGGCCTCTAAAGCCCAGTTCTGTGTTGATTATACTCTTCTGAAGGAACTGACATTTGTCAAGTAAAAGAGACACCCTGGCTTTCTGTATTCCAGATTTCCCAGTTCTGGAAACTTGCAACAGTCTAGTCTTCCACAAGAATGTATTTGCTGTGAAATATGTCTTCTTGTTAGTTATTTAGATTATCTTATTTCGTGCTGCTATAACATAGTATCAGACCCTGGGTGAATTATAAGGAACAGAAATTTCTATTTTCCAATTTGGAAGCCAGAAGTCCAGGATTAGGGTGACAGTGTTTGGGTTCTGTGAGACCATGTTCTAGGGTAGAGATGCCAGCTTTGGGCTATATTTTCACATAGTGAACAGTAGAAAACCTACTGGAATTCCTTTTGTAAGGATCCTAATCTCATCAGGAAGGCTCCTCCTGGAGACTTAATTACCTTCCAAAGGCGGTTAGACTTTACATGAGAGGAGGAAATACAAACTTTCAGTCTGTTGTAGGTTATATGTAGAACTAACACCAATATGGTTACATTTTATAACACAAAACTTTGCTCTCTGGAACTACTGTTGTTATAAGCCTGGTAACAAGGGAAAGTGTCTCTTTTAAGAACCAAGAATATGCTTTTTAAAAGGTTTTTAGAAATATGTACTTTCTTCCTTTTTTTTTTTTTTTTTTTTGCCATGGCTGCTAGGGAACTCAGAGCCAATTTAGTGCTCACATGAAAAATATCTTACTTCTCTAAAAAGTTCCTGGTAGATTTTGCTTAGCTTTACTTTTAATGATCTTCTGCTATGCATTTTTATGGTAAGCTGCCTTTTGAAATATATAGATGGAGTAGAAGTGATAAATAAATAAGGTGAAAATAAAGGTGACAAATCCAGATTGTTTATTAATGTCTCCTTCTACTGAAGCCACTTCCTTTGGTGGGAATAATTTAGGTTGTCAAATTTTGTCTTAAAGTCTTTGGGTGGCAGAATGGCACTTTCACTTTGGTAGTAAATAAATAAGCTACATTCTTCAATCTGTTCATCTTTCTGCATTTTAACTAGAGTTTAAATCTTGAGAGGGTTTGGCATGAATAAGTAATTACTAATAAGATGAATGATGATGATATTTATTATGATGCTCCTCTTCTTTTATCTCACCCTTCAGAAGGAAGCAATGTTTATCTCAGCTATTCATTGAATTTGGAAAGGTAAGGGCATTAGATTTGCCCCTTTCAAAATAGTACACTTCAAATGTGACAGGAAGTGAATAAGTTATGCTCAAGGTGGCATAGCAGTGACACTAGTGGAGATGTAACTGAAATAAAATAAATACCAGATATGACACCTCTGTGTTTTTGTAAAAATTTTTTTCTGCTTGCTTAGGGCATATTTGACTTGATACTACCAAGAACCTCTTCTTTATTTATAATAGCCATATAAGATCAGTTTGAGTATCTGACTTGAGTAGTGGGAACTTTCCTGGATCCCATGTTTCAGGGGCCCCTGTTAAGCCTGTTCTAGCCATAGCTCTTTCTGAGGGACTTCACATTGCTTACCTAGAGCACAGGTCCTTTTTGCAGACCTCAGCTCACGTGCTCAGGACCCTGAATAGTGCTTTCCCATTGGCTCCTAGGACCTACGTGTGGATAAGCAAAGGAGAGCCACTTTTCCTGGGGATAATGATGGTGGGTGTTTGGCTGGGAAGGGATGTCCACAGACTTGCACTCAAGTTCTCTCATGGTGAAGGGTGGATCCTGTGTGATCTGAAGGGCCAGGCAGCTCAAAGGCTAAGGACATGGAGCTAAGTTCTGGCTCTCCTCACACCTCTGTATTCAAGACCAAATTCCAGACGTTCTAGAATTCCTTATTTTAAACTTTCAGGCCTAGGTTCTTTAGTATATATGCTGCCAAAGTGAACAAAAGGCCTAGGTTCTTTAAAAAAATACCTTGAAAAGGAACTGATGGGAGAAGTGGGAAGGTGGGGCCTCACTTGGTGGATCGAACACAAACTTTGAAAAAAGTTTACAAAAATTTTATTAAATTAGGAGTTCTCAAAGATTCTTGCCCTGAGCCATGAGAATATTAGGGATCCTCTACATCCTAGATTTTACTGAATGAAGTCCAAATTCCTCTAGGTGTCCTCAGAGTCCCAAACCACTTGGCTTCTAGTCTTCTATTCACATTCTTGCACCATATTTTCATACACCCTGATCCTCATAGCTATCTTATTTTACGGTCCCACTTTCCCAAAATATTATTACTTGCCACCTAATTCCCATGGCCACAAAAGTAGAGTCATTCTTCACAGTTCTGGCTTCCTTACTGTTCATTTTCAATTTTCCTCTAGAACTCTAGAGTTCTTCCATTTCTCATTTCTTCCTGGCCACCTCTCTGGTGCAGGTTACATTTTCCCCACAAAAATCCCTGAAGCAGTTTAGGCCTCTTCACATCTCCTCTGTCCTCATCCAATGCCAGTCTCCTTCATGGCCAGAATCTCTTTAAGTCAGTCATGAGTCATTTCATCCCATGTTTGAAACTCTGCAATGGAATTTTTTGGCCATGGATTCATGGCCAAAAAGTGGCCCGCAGGTTTCCCTTGCTCTTATCTCCCTGCACTGTTCAGTCCCCCATCGTACCATTCCCTTCTTTAATCTCTGAATCCTGCCACAATACTATTCTCACAGATGTGTCCTCAGTCTTTTGTCCCTGTCCTTCATCTGTCAACTCAACAGTTAGCTCTTCAAAGCAGAATTAAGTAGGTGTCCTCCGAGAAAACTCTTGTAGAACTGAGACTTTTTTTTTCTGTTTGACCGTATACATTCTTTTATGTGAGACCTTTAATCTCTTCGTGTTAGGCTATACTATGGTATGTAAGGTCAGAGACTGCGTTTGTTTTTGTGCACCATGCTTTAGTGTGGTGCCTAGCACTGCGTAGGTACCCAAAGCATGTTTGTTGAATGGATGAATAAATATATAGACAACTATGTAAAGGTCACACTTTACATGAATAACTTATTAAGCGCAAGCTCTTCATGATGCTCATTTTATTTTAATCATATCTAATTTTACAAATGAGGAAATTAAGTCACAATGAGAAGGTATCCATTCCTTTAGTGTGAGGTGGGTTGCACACAATGGCTTTTTCCCATATATTATGGTATTGAGAGTGGGGTGTTAATTTATAGTGGATAAACCTGACAAATGCTACTTGAGCTAGCAATAAATCACATTGACAAATGTATACTTGATGTGATGTGGTGAAATGGTACTTTACCTCTATGGTCTTTGTCCTCTAAACACTAATAAAATTGTGGAGAAAACATCAAACAAATCTCAATTGAGGGGCATTCTACAGATTCCTGGCCAGCATTCCTCAAAACTGTCAAGATTATCAAAAACAAATTCTGGAGAATTGTCATAGCCAAGAGGAGCCTATGAAGACACATGTGATACTCAAAATAAGATCTTACAGCACAGAAAATACAGTAGGTAAAACTAGAAAAATTTGTGTAAAGTCTGGGTATTTATTAATAAGAAGATATCAATATTGTTTTACTAACTGCAACAAATGAGTCATTGTAATATGAGTTACTAATAAAAGGGGAAAGTGGATTATACAGAAAGTCTGTATATTATCTTTGTATTATTCTCAGCAGACTCAAAATTATTCTAAATACAAAAGATTAATTAGAAAATCAAGGTCGCAGAACTTATAATAGATACAGCCAAATCTAGCATCCTGTCTTCTGAGCAGATTCCCTGCTCTTAGGTTTCCCTCTGGATGTCCTTGGAGTCTGTGGTATTTCAAATTCCACTGACCCACAGTACGGGGGATCAACACAGGCACCTCCAGCTGGAGCAAAGCCACAGGTGGGCTATAAGGTGTGCTCTGCCAGGTTACACCAGGGTTACATACACCTAGATAGACGTGATCTTTCTAGAAACATGTTTATATTTGTTTTCATTTGGGGGCAGTGGCTCGTGGTGAGAGAAGACATTCTCTACATTCAGACCCAGATAAATCTGAAGCTTCAAGTCTAGTGACTTCTTCAAAAGCTTATGCTAAAAGAAAAACATTGGAGCACCATTTTCCTCAAACTCCTATTGAAATTCCACATATAAGCTCTCATGTGTCTATCATCCACAAAGTCTTTCTTGTTCTTCTCCCCCCAGTAAAAGTTAATTATGACAGTGAAAGATCAGTGGGCCTGGAATGGGGAAGTAGGTACCTTGCCCCTGCCATTTTTGGGTGTGCAATACTAGGCCAGAGAGCCTTAGTTGCCTATCTAAAAATGAGGATGGAATTTGTTACATCTCAGAGTTATTGTGAACAATAACCAAGAAAGTTTTTATGAAAGAATCCAAGTTGGTACATAATAAATGCTAGTTAATTCTGCTAACTTTAATTAGCATTGCTACTGTGGCCTCACAAGACCACAACCTCCTTGGAGGGATGAACCATGTTTCATTCATCTTCGTGTTTTCAATGTTTGAACTATAGGAGGTTCTGAATAAATCATAAATTTAACTAAACTAGATTTAAAAAGTAAGATGTTTTCCTGAAAATGATACTTTAGAAACTTAGATGCAGATAGCACAATTGAAGGTCATTGAAGGCATCCTGGGCTTTCTGTGGATCTAGACAGAGGTGATCTTTCTAGAAACGTGCTTATATTTGCTTTAATTTGTTAATTGAAGACTGATCATCTGTTGATACAGTGCCTTCAATCTAACTACAATCGATTCATAACTACAGCACCACCCCAATGCTCCTAACTTCAGCCTGGCCCAATCCCCCAAGAAGTCAAAAAGTAGAGTAAATAAAACACCAATGGTTAACCTGGCAAGTGGTCAATGTCCCCAAATGGTAGGCTGGGAGGTTAGTTTGGATGGTAGCTACTTTGGGCACCAGTGCTGTGTGTTTGGCTCAGCTATGACTAGTACAGAGGTGGGAAAATGGACATGAAGTTAATATACTTTATTAGTTTAGTAAAAAGAAATTCCATGCAGTTCATAAGTATATACTGAATCTCTGTTGTTGGTGAAGCATCATCATAGCTATGTGGATATGATATTGTCCCAGTCAGAGTTCATGTGAAACTTTTACTGCCTTAATTTATCTGGTGGATAGTCAAAGTTTCCACTAAATGGAGTACATTTTAGAAAGGCCACAGGTTTGAAATTCTGGCTCCATTGACCAGCTACTGGAACTTTGGCCAGGTAAATAAGCTCTCAGACTTCCTTATGCCTTTGTGTATTGTACTGATTTTTATTTATGGTGAGCACTCATGAAAGGCTTATAAAGAATCCTTGCACAGTTTTTGGTACAAAATAAGAGCCCAGGAAACTGTAGCTGTTTTTAATCTTGGCAGTACTTATTCTTTAAACCATAAACCAATCTGTTTGTGTTTCAAGATTAAACTTCCTAGTTGTATGTTATTCTCAGAGTGAATATCAATTTGGCATGACTTGCACTTGTTAAAGCTCAGAAAGAAAAGATGGATTGTCCCTGGACTCAGAAAGTATAGTACATTTAGTGTGTTAGTTGTGAAGAGGGTGTAAATTAGAGAATTTTATCAAATTTTTTATAAGTAATTATAAAATGTAGCTTGAACTATTATCAAAACTTGAACAAAAAATCACATTATTGATAGTATGCTTTTAAACTCAGTGGGAATGACACTTAATTAAAAACCAGTGGGGGTTGCCTTCAATTTTCTGTAAAATGTGTACCTCAGATTTTGCTGCAGAAGTGTAATAAATGCTTCTCATTTAATCAGGGAGTTCTGTAACTCTATAACACTTATTTATGTGATGAACAATTATCATCGATCTCTTGTAAGTTATTATTGCTGTCTATTTAAAAAGAGACCTCGGTCACTTTTATTAAAATGTATTTGAAAGGTTGGAGAAAGAAACATCTGAAATCATTGCTTCCTGGTTACCATCTACATAAACCTGTAAGGGAGTTTAGATTTTTTTTAATTTCATTTGGCTGAATAAACTACAGTCTAGTAAGATGGTTCTGTTTTATTATCAGGTGAAAGCACATGTTAAAATTCATGGGGCAATAAGTGAGATCACCAGAGAATACATTTGTAAGAGAAATATAAGAGGTTGTGAATTTGAGGTGCATTTTTGAGCTGAAAATTAGTAATAACTGAGATTAGAATTGAGTGTGGATGTGTTTATATATGAGCCTGAAGAATGGATAGAAAACTAGACATTAAAAATTAATTTCAGATTGGCTGTGTCATTTCACTTAGTGCAGGCAAGGATATTCTCATTTATCTGATAATGAAATGGAAGTTAGAAATATGTTTTTTGTTCTCATTATCTGAGAATGTAGAGTTCACAATTTGTTAGTAATATTTGTTGGATTCTCAAGTCTCATCTGCATATTCCACAGTCTCATAATGTTGTCATATAAATCTACTCATTTCTAGACAGATTCATTGCCCATCTTGAAGCTGCCTAGACCATCTTGTGAGAGTCACTGCTGGCCAGTCTTATCTTCCCAACACATCAGCCCAACCAGCCCTGTGGCAGATCTGTTTTGAATACAGACAACACTCTTTCTGCTTCACTAAAATACATAGGGACCTTTTCTTCCTATGATGTTTTTAAGGAAAAGTTTCTTCTCCTTCATGATACAGCATAACTCATTTTTTTTTTTTTTTGAGACAGGGTCTCGCGTTGTAGTTCAGGCTGGCCCTGAGCTCACTATGGTGCCCAGGCAAGCCACCGCGAACTCAGCAATCCTCCTGTCTCTGCCTCCCGAGTGCTGGGATTACAGGTGTGAGCCACCACGTCTGGCATTATAACTCATGTGTTTTTTAACCTACCTTTTACACAATTCTTAATACTCCCACATGTCCTGCATTTCCTGAGTACACATATTCTGTCCCTTTTTCACATCTGCCTTTGCTTATCCTGTTTCTTCAGTGTCAAATGCTTTTTGGTCTTATTCTCATTTATTTTCTAGAATTCCATCTTCTGTTAAAACAACCACAGATACTGACTCATTATTTGCTCAGTGACAAGGACAACACATTTTTCTACTTTAATTTAAAAAATCTGTTATAGTGATATTATCAGTACTTGGAAAATAAAGGAGGAAAAGGCTTTACACAGGCCTCTGATGTAATAATTAACATTTATGTTTTGTAGAGTTCGAAGAGATTAAATCACTTCATTCATTGTGTGATTAGTAAAATGTTGGGTTTATGACTGGTCTCTACCAAAACTGTGGAATTTTGAGATGTGTCAATTATTTTTGTGTCTGTCTTTCATCTTTACTCAAAGGTTGAGAAGCGAGAGCTAGCCCCATAGGGCCAGTCATTTCCTCCAAGGTTGACCTGTGAATCCAACTGTACCTGAAAATAGAGTATTTTTGCCCCATTGCTTTCTGAGGATTGTGGCACATTTGACTAGGGACAGGGATCTTTAATTGTTCAACTGTTCAGCACCATCATAAGTAGGGTGTTAAGAGCTAGAAAAGGCCAGATTCCTTGCAGAGTAGAAGGGAACATGTATGAAATTCCCAGAAGAAAATCTCAGAGGAGAAGAGGGAGAGCCAGGGGTGGTGAACTGCATTGAGGGATATGGCATAAAAGGGAGTATCCTAATCAAGCATATAGAAATATAGAAATCAAACCTTGGTTTAACCTTAAGATAATTAGAGATCCACATGCAACTGTGAAAAGTAACACAGAGAGATATCCTGCATATCCTCCATTCAGTTTCCCTCAGTGATAATACCTTAGCTGTGAAGTTCAGCATCACAATCAGGAAACTGACATTGACACAACTCACTGACAATTAGATTCCACCAGATTTGCAAGCAGTCCTGTGTATATGTGTATCTGTGTGTGTGCCCATGCACATGTGTGTAAATATGCTCTTAGTACTATGAAATTTTATTCATGACCAGATAGCCATGAGCTCTACCACAGTGAAGATAAAGAATACTCATCTCATTCCCACTTCCCTTAACTCCAGCACCTGCTAATCTGATCTCCAGTTCTTCAGCTTGTTATTTCAGGAATCACGTGTTAAGAAGAAACTCGTAATGGGAAATTTGTGATTATTTGCTGGGAAGCTTTGTGATGAAGCATCTTACCTTTCTTCTTCTTCAAGATAGTCCATGCTGCCTTTTGGCATCTTTATAATTTAGGTCATGAAAGAAACAGAATGTGATGGAATGAAAATTACTAGGAGTTGACAGAAGTCTTAGGAAAAGATTTGGCCTTCAAAGATAATAGATTTTGTAAAAAGTTGAGTCAGTGAAATGTAATGGCAAAAGGCTACACTATGTTGGAGAATATTTGATACACTAACTAGAGATGTGAATGCATCTTGTCCACACTACTAGCTAGTTGTATCAACTTTACTTTCTCATCTGAAAAGGAGATGAAATGTCAACCTCATAAGTTTGAGGTGATGATGAAATGATATACACTGGACACTTTTCCTGGCACACAGAACGTGCAACACGATAGCTCTTCAGGGTGGATTTATTTCACAGATAACTAAAGAATGTCTACTATAATACTAGGACAGAACAGGTTCAGATACTAAGAGGGTCCAAAGTAGATCAATCTTTAAGAAATAACAAGTTTCACTTAAGCAGAATGTGGATGTAAATAATATTCAGAAGCAGGAACAGTGTATGTTTTAATCTGATTTACTTTTTTTTTTTTGCAGTAGCGGTAAGTCTGATTTATACAGAAATAGATATTTTTAGTAGAATCATGCTTCTTGTGAAAATATTTTTGTAAATTAAAATTAGCCACCTTTCATTCAAATTAAGCAATATTTTTCAATTTTGTTAAATAACAAGGACTGCAAACCCCTGTTCCTAAAGTACTAGAAAGAACAGAATGGTTTCACATCAATTCTAAATAGCATTAGTAAGTGATCTTTGAAAGTTATGCCATTCAAATCGCAACAATTCATTAGCTAGTTGTTAATTTTTTCCTTTGTTTATAAATTCTAGGGAAAATTAAACTAATGATGAAAGATATTGCAAACTTAAGAATTATCATAATAAGTAGCTATTAGTACCTTTTTCATTTTGAATTTTAAATCATCAAATCTTCAATTTTTTCATTTTGCTAACTTACTCTCTTTTGCCTGTTCCTCTCTGCTATTTGATCAAAGGCATTACTTATTACCCATCTTTTAGAAGAAGAATGTTAATTAGTTCTTTGATCCTTAATGCCTTCATCTGTAAAATAGAACTATATTCTAACTTTTTCACCTCTTAGGGTTTTCCTAGGGGACAGATAAGTTAAAGCATATGAAAGAATTGATAAATAGCAAATAGTTGGCAAATACAAAGTAGGCACCAGGAGTAGCACAGAGAAATGAACACATTCTTTTTTATTTTTTATTTATTTTGAGACAGGGTCTCATTTTGTAGCTCAGGCTGGCCCAGAGCTCACTATGCAGCCCAGGCAAGCCTTGAACTCAGCAATCCTCCTGCCTCTGCGTCCCAAGTACTGTGATTACAGGTGTGAGCCACCACACCCAGCATGAACACATTCTTGAAAGTAGAAACCTTGGATTCAAGTTCCCAGCTCCTTCATTTTATACTGGCTGTGTGACCTGGAAGGACTATATTTCTCATGTAATGACTGAATTGGATTCATGCTACTAGATCATTAAATGAATTGGGCACTAAATGAGGAATTGTATGTAGTGTGTACATTACAACATTCAGAACAAAGAAATACTCAAAGGAAATTTCAACTTGATGACTTTGTTTTTATTGCATAACTCTTACATGCAGTGCTATCATGTATGACAGAACACAAAACTACAGTACTGTATAGTACAATCAACAAAAATTATAGCACTGTATAAATACAGCCTGCAGAATAAAAAAAAGACATTGAGTTTCTATAAACAAGATGTGCAAAAACCATAGGGGGAAAAAGATGTATCAGGAGGCTGAATAGCATGTGGTGTCTGAGCAGCATGCCTGGGTCCTATGTCAGAGCAGTCATTAACTAAGTTGTTAATCGAGGAGTCTAATTTAATTCAGCATTCATTTTCTGTCTCTCCTAAGCTTATGTTCTGGCTACTCTCCACTGTCCCCCCCTTCCCTGCCCCAATCTCTTTTCGGCTTTGCTTTATGTTCAGGGTGTGTTTCCTCCAGGGATCTATTTATGGGGTCCCCTGGCCACTTGGTTGTCAGTTAAGATCGGTCAGCGGGAAGCACTGGTGGATGGAAAAGAGAGGCAGGGCACTTCTTTCCTCCTTCCCTGTCTCCTTAGCTAATCTCTGACCAGGCTTGTCCTTTCCTTGCATTCAGCTGTGGACAGCCCCATTCCGTTCTTTCTGGGCTCCTTCAGTCACGGCTCCCTGGCACTGCTGTGCTCTGCGTACCTCATCGTCCCTCCCTAGTTCCCTTAACCCTCTCTGCAGCCCTGTACTCTCTGCATTAAGGTCTGTTCCTTCGAATCAGTGGGGCTTGTCATTCCTACTGAGATCCCAACTGGTACACCACCCAGGAAGAGATTCAATTTAAACATAAGTGAACATTATTTAGCCTTGGACTGGGAACATAGTAACAAATAGGGATTCTCAGGCTCTCCTTTGTTCTGCATGACTTTGCTTCATTTTCATGCAGAGAATAGCTGCCTCTGTCTCAGTCCTTATACCTTACGTGAAATCACCTTTTTCACATTGTACATGCACACAAAAAATAAAACAAACCTGGTCCTTTACACATGGATTATTGTGCCACATATTCTGCTCTGTCATCTATCCCAGCCAATCTGTTTACCCCTCTCTGACTCGTATGCTATACATTTTTGTATGAAATGTTGGAGATTATGTGTTAATCATCAGACCTTCTACTTGCATTTTTATGGCCTGTGTTTTAGTTGAGAAAATTCTGTTGTCTTTAGGTTTCACGATCAGAATTGGAAATGACCTTGGAATCATGTCCTTCACTGCCTTTCTATACAGCATTTGACCCTTTCTAACTCTAGGTAATTAAGAAATATGATTTGGATAAAAATACAAAAAACCTCCATTCCCTTTCCTATTATACTCAGGCATGGATTCAGATGCTCCCATTTGAAGACGTTTTTGCTTAGTTTATTCCTCTTTCTCAAAGTTACTAAAAGCAATTACTTTTACAACATCCCCTGTGTAATCACAAAGGATTTTTATTATATAATTTTGAGACTGAGAAAGATTAGTTAATAACGAATCTGGGAAGCACATAATGTGGCTGCTGGTGTGTAAGGTCCAATTCAAATCCATTTCTTGTCCTTGGACATGTAGACTCAGGATTTTAGACAGAAGGAGCCTTACTAATCATGAATTCCTCTGAACAGAAAAGGTAATTGAGAGAGGTGCGAAGTTAGGAACTGATATACTCATTGGGGAAATGACATTTCTAGCTTTTAGGAATAAGGGCTTCAGAACCATAATCTAATTATTACTATTGATTTGGGGACAATAGGTAGAGAAATAGTGCTTTTTCCACCAATCGTTTTGGAAAGAAAAACAGAAATATGAGAACACTGGTTACAAAATCCTGGGGTGTGTATGTGTGTACTTTCTTTGTTTTTGTTTTTAGATAACTTGCTCTGAGAAGTATTATTGTTGGTTGAAATTTTCTCTACATTCCCTGCATTTGCATATGCACATTCCCTTTTTCTATTTTTCTTTAATAATGCTGTTTTTGACCTATTTGTGACATTTACTCGTATGAAAAATTATGAATTTAATAAGAAAGGAAGTAGGCAAAAACTAATCAGGCCCTTTTATTTATCAGGTATTGGCAGAGAGCCCAGGATATCTGAGTTCTCAGGAGAAAACAGAACAGATTGAGGCTTGAATAAGAAACAATTGGCTCCAAAATTCTTAGTGGACCCTACAGAAATTAAATTAAGAAATATTTAATTAAACATTTCCTAAACTAACATTATGTCAGCTTCATTAACTGTTCAATTTATTATTTATAGAAATTTCATTATCTTGAAAAACATTTGAAGGTGATATTTTTTTCTTTCACAGATTTCCAACTATGCATGGTAATTGCCAAGAAATCATTGACATTCTAAATCAAATGACTTTTTGAGCCAATTAATTTCAAGGCAAAATTGTAAATAAAAAATTTCATTTTAGTTTTCCTGCAGAGAAAATTATATTTAATAGGTGATGTGAGTGCAAATGCTATTATTTATATGATGTGGGCTGGGATCTTGAGGAACAAAATACCTGAGACCTTTGAGAGGCTTAAAACTGTTCAAGGATGGAGAGAGTAGCTTAGTGGTAGACTGTGTGCTTAGAGGAAGTAAGACCCTATATTCAGTCCCCATTAGCAGAGAACATTAGTAGAGGACAACAGAAGTGGTGAAATGTATATGTGTGTGTATATGTATGTACATGTGTACATGTATAGTGTACACAGGATTGAACCCAGGACCTTTGCACTGAATCATAACCCTGGGTCTTTGTTTTCATTTTAAGACAAGGTCTTCCTAAAGTTCCTATAGTCCAATGGTGGCACATCTATGGCACGTGTGTAGCAGCTGGCTATTTCCTATTACTCAAAGCTCTAAGAGGTGTCTGTTAGGTAAGGTTCTGTACCAGTGCACCACTAATGTTTCAAGGGAAAAATTACAGCACTAATGTTAAAAAGTAACATTATCCAAATGGAAGGAGTATGAGGTCACTGATTCTACTAACAGAGTGTAGTACTACTATGTAGCAAATTACCATATACTTAGCATCATAAAACAACACATTTGTTATTCCACAATTTTTGTGAGTCAAGAGCCAAAGAACTATTTACATGGATCTTCTGTTTAGCATCTCCCAGGATGTAATCAAGGTCACATTCTTTTTTTTTTTTTTTTCCTTTTTGAGACAGGGTCTCGCTTTGTAGTTCAGGCTGGCTCTGAGTTCACTATGTAATCCAGGCAAGCCTCAAACTCAGCAATCCTCCTGCCTCTGCCTCCCGAGTGCTGGGATTACAGTCGTGAGCCACCATGCCCGGCATTGTGGTATGCGGTATTGATTGCTGGTGGGTGTGATTCTCCATGCTCAGCATTGTATGTGGTTACCAGGGATCGAACTCAGGACCTTGTGCTTGCGAGGCAGGCACAGGAATCACTGAGCTAACCCTCCATCCCCAAGGTCACATTCTTACTTGTGGGTTCGATGAGGGAAAACCTACTCATGAGCTCACTTAGGACATTGGCAGAATTCATTTTTTTGTGACTGAGGACCCTGCCATTTTTCCCATTTGTAGTTGGAGGCTTCCCTGGGCCCTCAGCGGCTGTCTGTAGCCCCTTGACATACTAGTGTTATCACAGGGGTGCATCCTTCACCCAGTCAATAGGCAAGGCTCTGGACTTAGACTTTCAGTAACAGAGTCTTATGCCAAAACATAATTATAAGGCTGATACTCTATTACCTTTGCCATATTCTGTAAGTTAGAAGCAAGTCCTAAGTCCTTTGCACCCTCAAAGGGAAATGGTTACATAGTGGGGTAAACACCAAGAGGCAGGGGTTGCAATAGAGCTATGTGTGTCTGTCCAACATTTAGCAAATCTAAACAGTCTACTCTTCTGTGTGAATCACTTCAGTTTTTTTTTTTTTTTTTTTTTGAGACAGGGTCTCATTTTGTAGTTCAGGTTGGCCCTGAGCTCACTATGTAGCCCAGGCAAGCCTCGAACTCAGCAATCCTCCTATCTCTGCCTCCCGAGTGCTGGGAGTATAGGCATGAACCACCACGCCCGGCACTGTGGTATGCGGTATTGATGGCTGGTGGGCGTGAGTCTCCACGCCCAGCATTGTATGTGGTTACCGGGGATCAAACTCAGGACCTTGTGCTTGTGAGGCAGGTGCTGGAACCACTGAGCTAACCCTCCGGCCCTCACTTCAGCTTTTTAAACTAAACATTTAAAACAATTTGCTTGTGGAAAGTCATGGAAAAGAAAGTGACCAAAACCATGCTTAAACAAAACTATCCTTTCTTTCACAGGCCCTTTTTGTCCATCTGGGATTCTCAGATGGCATGGCAGCACCCAGATGGCTACATTTCTTCAAAAAGTGCCATACTCAAACTCTTTCTCAGAAGCTGTCTATGCAGAAGGCCAGCCTCCCTCCTATTGTCAAAAATTACTCAGACCATGTTCCCTTTCCTTGTATCTCTACAAAAAGACGCGAAAGCGATCTTATCAGGCAACACAAGCTCAGGATTTCTGGGGTGATAATGATGGCATTTGTTATTCCACCCAGAATGCATTTCCATGTGAATAAAGTACAAGACTATCTTAGGGTTATAAGAAATTCAGAGATTATAGACACAGAGGCAGACATACTTGGGAAGATGTTTGGGCACATTATACTAAATGCCAGACCTAGAAAATTACTGACTAGGATTGTTTGTGCTGATGGGACAGAAACACTGGCCTAAAAGGAAGCTGTCTTCTAGAAATTATCTGAAGCCAGCTGGACTGGTGTTTGTTCTTATGCTTTTGACAACTGTGCTGATGGCAATTGTCTTTCAACTCATATTTTCTCCTAGAATTTTGTGCTTATCCTTTGGATTTGGTGTTTCCTGCAAGCTTCATTAGGTATCTGCCTTTAACTTACTCATAACTCTGGTTTCCCTTGTGGGTAAAACTTTTTCATGTCATCCATACCTCTCTCCTGGTATCTAACCTTAGCCCAATCCCAATTTTGACCCAACTATCCCTATGGTCCTGACACAGGAGGTCATGACAAAGCCTCAGTATGTAAACCCAGGACAGAAATATTGGACAACACTAAGGCAAAACTGAAACCTCAGGCAATCAACAATTTATTTCTTACTAACACAATAGGTTACTATAGGCATCCCTGGTCAGACAGCTCTTCCACAGCTGCAGGGATACTCAAAATGGACCCCTTTCTATGTGGTTCTGTCTTCTCTAACATTTTAACACTGTGTTTGTCTGTATTAAGCTATTGATGTGACCTTATTTTTGACTAAAGGTTACAAAGAATATTAAAGAAAATTTTATAACCAGTATTTGACCTTAATAGTTCCTGTATCAGTCTATGGAAAATACCTAAAGATCTGTCTTTTAATTTTTTTTTACCTTGAATTATTTTACCTTCTAGTTTTAGATTTTATTATAAAATATTTATATCTTTAAAAAATGCAAAAGTGAAACACTACCTGTGCTTTAGCACTTTAATTACATCTATCAAATAATTCTATCTCTTTAGCTGCTCTTTGTTTTTTTACTTATTAACCTTGTATGAGTTCATAATCACAGTCTTGATTTCTTTGGATTAAGTCATGAGTTTATTAGTGTCTATTTTATGAACAACATGATTTTTACATTGGTAACAAATGATTTTACTTTCAGAAATCTATTTTTCACCTCTAATATTCTCAATAAAAAGTATAATATATCTCTAAACCAAAAAATAAGTTTTTAAAAAACGTACAGGATTTTTACAAAAGCAAACAGGTGTAGGATTTTTACTATCCAGCATAACTATTTATATCTCCATTTGATCTTTATATATTATAAAACCTACTTTTAGGAGAACTTTGGGATTTAGATATCAATTTCATAAACATTTTCTCATTATTTCCCACAGTTCTGGGAAGTAAACATGACTATTGTCCTCAGTTTGCTCCTATGCTTGATGCTCTATGACTTGTGTGTATTCTCTATGTCATACAAGGCACTTCAGGGCCCAGTGTATTTCACAGGAACTAGAGATCTGAACATGTCTTCCTGATGATCAAAGAGTTGTGCAAATATTTCTACTGGACAGTTGGAGTCAGAGTCAGCAAATTAAGTCAGGCTTTCTGTCTATTCTCACATATCTGCTGGGTGTCTGGTTCTCTCAACAAGACTCCATCCTTATAATAATTCTTTGGGGTCATGTAGCTATTCTTTTCTTATGTGAAAAAACTCATAAAATTTAGAAAGATTATAAGACTTATCAAGGGGTCCTGTAGAGTATGAGTAAAATCAGAATTCAATCCCCTGTTCTCTTCTGGATGATAATTTTATACTTTTCCTATATTTCTTCCAAAATAGAATTTTGTTCTAAATATTCTCTTCATGTGAACCTATATAGAATTAAAGAGTGATTCTTGGGTAAGCAGAATCTTAGGTGAGTAGGCCATGGCCCATACTAAAGTGAGGAGCAACTGTCATCAGAGGGTCTCATGTTGTGGTTGTGTATGTATGTGTGTGTCCTTTGGCTCAGTAGGTGTGTGTACTTTTGTGCTATGTTACCCCTGGCATTGACCTTACCTTGTAGGTATGTTCCAGGGTTTTCAGACATCCTTTTCCTTTTGTATGTGAGATTGATATTCAATCTGACACTTCAGGCCTAATTTTGTATACATATTTGTACAGTACTCTTGGATGAGAAGCAATTTGAAGATTTTTGTCACAAATTGATTGTTATTTGCAAAGCAATTACTTGCCTCCAACAGTGAGATCCAGAAGACAACCAAGAACTACAATCTGTTTATTGTTAGGCCCAGAATTGGATAAATAACTTTTTTTTGATGCTCAGAAACAGACACCTATATTGTCTTCAGCCAAACTAACATTTAAATAAATCTATGCATCCATGTTTTAATAAAATGGATTTTACTGAGAAAAAGGAAACAAAATCAAGAAACTTGATTGGAACGTGTCATATCTCAACCTATTACCTACAGCCTCCCATGTAATGTAGTATTAAAAAGTGAAATCTCGGGGCTGGAGAGTTAGCTCAGTGGTTCCGGTGCCTGCCTCACAAGTGCAAGGCCCTGAGTTCGATCCCCGGTAACCACGTACAATGCTGGGTGTGCTGACTCACACCCACCAGCAATCAATACCGCATACCACAGTGCCAGGCATGGTGGCTCATGCCTGTAATCACAGCACTCGGGAGGCAGAGGCAGGAGGATTGCTGAGTTCCAGGCTTGTCTGGGCTACATAGTGAGCTCAGGGCCAGCCTGAACTACAAAGCAAGACACTGTCTCAAAAAAAAAAAAAAAAGTGAAATTTCCCTGCTGTTTGTACCCTTTGAGAACATGGACCTCACATTTTTCACAGGAGGTGTTAATGTACACAGGGTTATCAGTGAGAATGTTGTGCTGCTTAGATATTGATGATGGTTTGTGTGTGGGCAGCAAGTTGCCACCTAAAGACTGTGTACTAAGAAGGGAAGGTATTTAATTTTATTTTATGTTATTTTTGGTGTGTGTTATCAAAAATGGCTAAAAATCTATAATTTTTGCTTTCTTGTATCTCACCAAATCTTTATAGTCTTAATGATTTAATCATTGGAATGATCTTTTTACGTTACACAGATAGATGCAGACTGAGAGAAATCTGACAATTGGTCTATAGAAATCTTTGATATATGTTTGCATAATTTCTATGTAGTAGGTCTTGGCCATTAAGTGGACATTTGTTTGTCATCATGTCCAAAATTATTTTGGCGCAAATACTAGATGTCATCCCATCGAGACAAACTATTTTAGCTACATCATTGGATTTGTTAGTCAACTACGTAATCCCTACACATCACCCATCAGAAAAGAAACATATGTTTGAAGAAAAGTGCTGATCACCATTGTGGTGTCACAGTCAGTGGTGGGACCTGAAAGCATAATTCACAGCACCTGTGGGGTGCAGTGCCTACAGATCCGCAGCTCATGTGGTGCAGAGCAGGGTCACATTTTAAAACTCAGAGCCCAAGCAAAATCTTCAGTAGTGTTTCTCCCATTCATGGAGCTCTCCTGAGTTGTACAAAATCTTAGATTTCTTTCTGTTGTTGAGAAGCCAGAACCTCTTCACAGGTTCTTATCTTGTCTTCCTAGAATTTCTTCCTCCATGCTTTGTCCTCATCATTCAGTTCTTGTTTATTTCATCACTCCTTTCTTGTTGAATTATCATGTCACATGATCCTCCCTCCTCACCACAAGGCTCCATGGACACTGTACTTTTTATCTGGCTGCTAAATGCACAACACTTAATCATTATTCTTCTCAAGGAAGCAGGCCACAGATAGAAAGGAAAAGCTGAAAGGCAGTCATCTGGGTGGTCTTCACAGATGGAGGGAAAGCAGAAAGGTTGTGAATTGCAACATGTAAATAATTGTCTCCAAAATAAACTTTAAAACAAGAAAACTCTTACTTCTTCAAAACTCTAGCCAGTAAATTTTTACTGAGGTTTTTAGGAATATTGGAGCCAGCAGATATATTTTGATCCATTTGTGCTAATATAACAAAAAGCCAGAGACTAGGTAATTCATAAAGACATAATTGTTTGTTCCAGTTGTGAAGCACTGGCAGGCTTGGTGTCTGATGAGGGCTCTTCTAAGATGGAAAATTGAATACTGAATTTTCTATAGTGGGTGAATGTCATGTAATCACATGTAAGAAAGATGAAAAGGCAAAAGGATCGATGCTGTGTCCTGGGGTCCTTTTATAAGGGGACTAATTCACTTACAAGGCAAAGCCCATTTACCACTAACTAAAGTCCCCACCCACTAGTGCTAATCCACTGAGGCTTAGCTTTCAAAGTTAACTTGCTGGGGATGCAAACACTGAACTCAGCCAGGGGTAGTAGAAATCAGGGAGCAAATCAGTGCTCTTATAAGTGAGATGACCTACACATACATGCACATTTATTCACTTGTCATTCTAGAAATGAACTCAAGCCCCTGGTGCTTCTCTCTTACTACCCTTATGTACTACAGCTATCTAAAGAGTCTTTAATTATGGGCAGACATACTAGACTTGGTTTTATTAGTGCAAGAATAGAATAGCTGGCAAAACTCTGGCATGATTTAGGAATTTTCAGGACATCTGGTACTGACCACAGATAGAATGGTTACAGTTGACGTTTTTTTCCTCTTATTGGTCTTCACACAATAACTCAGTAATGTAAATGAAGCGATATTACTAGCCTATTTCACTGGTATAAAAGATAGAGGATCAGAGACATGAAGTGACCTGTATCTGGTCATGTGGCAAGGTAAATAAAAGAGATACAACCTGATCTCCTGATTTCTCGTCCATTTTTTACCCTGATTGCTGTATTGTGCACACAGAGTCAGTCAGCCAGCCAGCAGATATGCACACTTCCTATTGCATTTAAAATCATAGTATAAAATAGGTAAGACACTGCAAGATCTTGGTTTCTTTGGGTAGAAAAAACAACCCCTCTACTATCAGAGAAAATAGATCAATGGCTCCTATCAATAAAGGGAATTTATCTTTCCTTAAAGAATCAGATATGAAGAAATGGCCTTATTTCAAATAAAGAAAAATTCATCCTCTCTTAATTTTACTTAAATAGTTTCTGCTGCTTCTTCTGGCATTTTTTAACAGGTTGTTCAAAGTCTCCTGAGAAGGCAAGTGCATCTGAATGATCATATTCTTCTCTTTTCTTTAGATTTTGTCACTGTTTCACTCTGAGACTGAAGCAGTGAGATCACCCTCTGCTTTCTTTCATTGGTGTTATTCAGGTTAGCAGGAAATTCTGCCTCCTTCATCTCTCAGGAGCTCAGTCTTTTTCTTCCTTTGAAATCTGACCTCTGAACAAGGCTGTAACATCTAGAAAATGTAGCTGAATTGATTTATTTCAGATTGTTGCTATAGTGATTCCCTACCAATACAGGCAGAAAATGAAGAAGAGAAAAGGGCATGTTGAAGAGAAGGGGTTCAAACTATGCAAAAGAATGATGGAGTATGGAAGAAGGCATTAATGGCTCATCTCCCCATGGACAGAGTCAAATATCTTCTTTACAGCTTATCATTGATTTATCCACAGTGATCATGAACAAACACTTGCATTTTAAGAAATAGTGGAGTATTGTTATCACATCAGCAGTGAAATGTATCGTAAGTAGCCTTAAATATTTCTGAATTTATTTTACAAGAATAATGATTACAAATTTTTAAATAGTTTTGTAACCAAAAATGTTTTGATTCTTAAAATAGTCCCCTTGATTGACTTTTATTAAATATATTTTCTAGAATACTAGGATGAAGTTTTATCTGGAAAAAATAGGTGAGTCAATCTATATTTGTTTATTCTGTCATTTGGTTTTGTGTATTTGATTGTTTATTCATTAAAGCTTTCCATCTGTCCTTTCAACAAAGTTCACTGATTCTTTATGCTAGGTTTTAGATAGGCAATGATAAAACTGATAAATACTGATAAATGTAACAAATGTTTATAAGGCATCAACTACATGCATGACAACAACTTGGTCAGCAAGGGATGCAGAGCTGAGTAGTCTCTGTCCTCACAGTGACTATAACCTAGAAAAAGAGTAGAGAGTTTAAAGCCACAAGTACCTTAGTGCAGATACTTTATCATCGTACCATAATCATCAGAGCCACTAAGTGCCATTTTGAATGAAGGAAGGCTACACAAAGGAGATTTGGGGGAGAAAATATGGGTGAATCTCTCTCTCTCTGGGTAAACTGAGGTAGAATGGAGAGGAAAAGAATTGTGGGAAATGCAACATGCATGATTTAAAAAGGATCATGATGTAGATCTTCTTTACACTTTGGTAACTGATGACATTTGGAGAAACCCTCCCTCCTCTTCTGTCATATCACTAGCCTTTGGAAGCTTGTAGCTCAATTTGGCACAATAGTAGCCCAAGCTTCAGTGACAGCAAATTGGTGGATTGATTTGGGTTGGAAGGAGGAAGCCTTTGGAATTAAGCACTTGGTGCTGCTCTAAATCAAAGTGTAAACAAAGGGGAGACACTGAAAATGGAACAGAGTAGATTGCTGCTCAGGGACAGTCACAGACACTATTTGTAAGGTCGTCTTCTTTTAGGGCCTATGGCCTTTGAAACTTTCATTTAGACTTCAGTCACAAAAAAGGATTAGCAGAAGGGCAGTCAACTTCTTCTCTTCAGGTATAGCTGTTGCTTAACCATTCCCTCAAAGAAGATTGGCATCATTGATGGTAAGGACCCAGAATCAAGGGCAAGTGTATTCTCAGTATTGAATGTGATCACCATGTGTATATAAAATGTACCAATAAAATCAAATAGAAATACACTTGGAAGTGTTATTATAGTTAAAATTAATATAATTTATTGCAATCAGTGAACAAAAGCTGTATTTTAGAGTTTTCCACCATCAATGAATTAAGTTACATTCCTCTTCAGTGTCATGATTTAGCCTTGAGAATGTTACATTTATTTTTTAATATTGTGTAGTTTCCCTTTAATATGTCAATGTAGAATTTATGCAAATTTTTACTGGAATCAAACATTCATAGGAAAACAAAGTTCTATTTGAACTCTTTTAATTTAAGTTGGGATATAGACACTTGTTCAAGTGCAAAAGGAAATGATTTCTTTATTTGCCTTTGGAATTTGGACTCGTTTAAAATTTGCATTCAGGTATAAAGACTGTCACTTTCAGCAGATTGTAAGGAATTGATTTGCCAACTCTTGAGTGTTTTTGCTTTTCAGTCATGCCTTTGTTATTCATCTTTCTTGTGGTACGTAGCTTGAGATGAAATAATAGTTATGTTCTAATACTAAGGTAGAAAATTTAAGCTCTCCAGAAGACAAATTTTAATTTCCTTGAAGTACCTGTGGTCTTTCTCAGAACTTTATATTCTTAATAGGGTGCTTAATAGGATTGACATAGGCCTTGGAATATTCTCCTGAAAACTGACTATGATCGTAAATAAATCTCAGTGAAACCTTCCATTTTTCTTTATTTTTATGAAGGCTGGATTAGGGGCAGGAATCTTAAGGAGAAGAAAATACCATATTAATTACTGTTGCAAAATAATTACTATTACTTGTCAATTATCTCAGTTTATTCAGAGCCAGTTAGCATATGAATTCTTCATGGATAGCTTGCCTACACCATTTTTACGTTGAACCTCTTACTATAAATTGTTTGGCATACTCTTCAAGGATGCCTACTCTTTTTTATTGGTACATTATATATACACATAACAATTGCACTCCACATTGAGAATTTGTACTAGAATATGACACAATTTAATTCTCATTTTTCCCTAATCCTACCCATCCTATCTCCCCCCACCCCTTTATACACAAGCATTGTTTCCTGTTTTTTACCATCAATTTTTTTCTTTCTTCATTTTATACCCCTAAGCCCCATTACCCTTTGAATATTTACTATTTCACAATATCAATCATGCATTCTAGAACACATTTATAACTTCAATTTCTCATATTAGAGAAAATATATGACATTTGCACATCTCTGACCTATTTATTTCACTTATGAGTATGTCCTGAAGGTACATCCATTGGAGTATAAATGATTCAATCTCATCATTCTTTATGACTAATACTCCATTTTATTTAAAAAAAAAACCCACCTCTTCTTTATCCAGTCTAGAGTTGATGGGCATTTGGGTTGTTTCCAAAATTTAGCTATCACAAACTGATCTGCTATAAACATAGGATGCACATATATCACTTGGTAGGAATCTTGTAATTCTTTTGTGTATATCCCCAGCAGAGGAATAGCAGGGTCAAATGGAACCTCTATCCTAGTTTTTTGAGGAATCTCCCCACTGATCTCCATAATAGTTGTACTAGTCTACATTCCCACCAGCAGTGGAGAAGGGTTCATTTTTCTCCACAACCTCACCAGCATTTGTTGCTGGCTAATTTCAAGATAGCAGCTATTCTTTGTGAAGTAAGATGAAATCTCAGAGCTGTTTTCATCTGGATATCTCAAATGACCAGTGACACTGAGCATTTCTTCATATAAGCATGCCTACTCTTGTGGCTAGGCTCCTCTAGAGGAATACACCTGGTAGAAATGTATGTATAATTATTAGCTAAGCTTGCAAAATCAGAGGTGAGAGAATCTGCCATAGCCTCATCTGCAAGCTGGAGATCTGGAGGATCCAGTAATTGTTCAGCCCAAGATGGAAAACACAGAAGAGGGAAGGGAAGGAAAAAATATGAGACAAGAAGGGCAAAAATGTAAATGAAGTAATCACTTATAAATAGGAAGGGGAGAACAAGGGTAGGCAGGGGAGTGGGGAAAAAAGAACCAAGATGTATCATGTACAGAAACAAATCCCCAAAGACGAATGTCATTATAATATATATACCCAAAAAAGAGGAAAATAAAAAGATGTAGTGCCAGTCTAAATTTGAAGGCCTAGAAGGTCACTGGAAAGTCACTAGTGTGAGTCTGTGTTGGAGATCTGAAGAAGCTAAAGACCAATGGCCAAACATGATAGCAGCAAAGACCAAAGTGAAAGAAGCCCAAGCAGACTGGAGCTCCTAGAACATGAGGGTATTTCCGTTTTTTTTTTTTTTTTTTTTTTTTTTGAGACAGGGTCTCGCTTTGTAGTTCAGGCTGGCCCTGAGCTCACTATGTAGCCCAGGCGAGCCTCGAACTCAGCAATCCTCCTGTCTCTGCCTCCCGAGTGCTGGGATTACAGGCGTGAGCCACCACGCCCGGCATTGTGGTATGCGGTGTTGATTGTTGGTGGGCGTGAGTCTCCACGCCCTGCACTGTATGTGGTTACCGGGGATCGAACTCAGGACCTTGCGCTTGCGAGGCAGGCACTGGAACCACTGAGCTAATCCTCCGGCCCTGGATATTTCCTTTTTTATTTCCCCTTTTTATTCAATTCAGACTACAATCTTATTTGTTGGTGCCTCCCACAACCTGGGTGGGTTTTCCTTCCTCAGTTTGTCGTCTTATCATTTCTGCAGACAGTCTGGAGACACAGCCAGTACTGTGCTTTACTAATCTGATAGACATTTCTGTTTCCAGGAAAGTTGACATATCACAATAAACAATCACACTTACTATGGTGAAAGAACTGTAGAACTGTAAACTTTTATTAGTCTTTCTGCTAAGAAATCCATTTATAGAAGTGATGCTTAAAGTGTAATCTTTGAACTAGATGCATCAACAGTGCCCGGGGGTTTGCTCAGAATATAAATTAGTGGGCTCCATCCTAACTGTATTGAGTGAGAACCTCTGAAGATGAGATCCAGCAAACTGTGTTTCTCTAAACACTCTGGTTAATTCAGATAAACGCAAGCTATATCTTGAGAGACTATCATATAGCATTAGGTACATTCTGGTATGCTCATTTCTTAAAATAAATTAGTACCTAACTTTAGAAAGGAGTTTACTTGGCTGTAGTTTCTATTTTTATTACCCATGGATTCATGAGTCTTATAATTAATCATGTTTTATCCTTATTTTTGGCTCCTGGAATTCTCATAACCAAACCTGAAATCTTGAACAAAATTTTATGGCCCTCCTTTCTGGGTCATTACTTCTTTCCTGCCCTTATTTTCACTTTGCCCAAATCTATCTCACATAATTGCTATCATATGAGTATTTTGAAAGATGATGCATTAAATAAATGAATGTGCTCATTGGCATGAGTAATAAATGGACATCCCTAATACTATTTCCTGGCATCTGTTCTTAATTTGTTTATTTTATGTACAACGTGAAAATTCCATTTAAGACATTCTCGAGAGACTCTGTATAACATATGCTTAAATATCTAAGCTCATTTTACCTGATAGCTCCCATATACTGACATCTTTCTTGTGCAAAGTGATCCATTAACTTAAATACATTGAAACTGAGAGTCTTCTTTACCTCTTACAGGTAACATCTTTTCCTAATGGAAGTGAAATTTCTCATCAAGGATTCCTTTACCATCAAAGTCCTTCCTTTGGAGATTGTAGAGTCACTCCTACCTAATGGCTTAACACATTAAGAGTTAAGTGTGATTTTAAGGCATGGATTTTTCTTACAAATGCTTCCATTTAAGGTAGATAATGTTAAAAGTTGTGCACAATTTCAGGTTTAAGGGAAATTCTGATAACCACTGCGCCTCCTTTGAGCGGCTCTGATTTAGTCTGGCAGTGATGCCATAATTAACAGGATGGAGCATCATGCCAGTTATGTCACTGGGGTCACCGAGGAAGATGTTTTATTTAACTTTTGGATGGCACTTATGGAAGTTATTAATTGTGTCAGATTGTGTGGCAAGCAGATAATTAGGTTTTGTCCTCCTGTATGTTTGGTAATGAAGCCCACTAAATAATTAAAATAAACAAATGAAGACTAATTTGTTTACTTTTAATTTTTACCCAATCTACATTAGTTAATAATTTACAACGTAAAAATGAATAGAAGACCAAAATGACTTCTCTTCTGGCTCTCACATGGGCACCATTGTGGGTAGATTTTGCCCTATTGACTGTTCATTTGTACAAGAAATAACCCCAGAGAAAACGGTGTTCAATGTGAACCAGGCTTTAATAAAAGGAGCGGCAGACTCTGGAGGTTTTTTCTATTTCCACATAATCCCAGGATCATTTGTCTGGAGCTGTTTCTGAATTATTCATTACAACAGTAGCTCTTTCAAATATTGGATGTGTGCAGCTTCTATCGTACAGTTTCACAGCCAGTGTCTTTTTTGCTGTTGGTTTAAAAATAGAACTTTTTTTCTCTGTTCCAGATTGCTCTTGGGTAGGTCCGGGTGGGTTGTATTAGCACAGCATTAAACATTAATGGCCTGTTTGGGGGGGCTAATGCTAAGACTTCTCCAGGCAAAAAGGAAAAAAAATGGAAGATTATAATGGGAATATGATATTCTTGGGAAAGTGTTCATTTTGATTTAGCTTTTGAAAAACTCAGCAGTCTTCTGGTGTAAGCATTATTTAGGAGACAAGAGTTAACATTTATGTTCATTCATTGCAATCTTAATACAAGTAAATTAGATTTAAGGGATTTGCACTGCTGATCCTATTGTTTCTATGCCCCATTTGATTCTAAAAATTGAGTCTGTTTTCAGCTTGCAGGAGAAAAACCAAATTCTAGCTAGATCTTCAACAGCAGGGAGAGGGCCTCTCTCTGTGCCTCTTCTAATTCCTTCTCCCTACTTGCCTACTTTATTCAACAAATACCCTAGGACTGCAGTGGCTCTTAAGTTCACACACCAGGCAGATCTCATATTTCCCTCTTTTCCTCCTTCCTTCCTTCGCTTTCTTCCTCACTCCAGACTCATTTGCCTAAAACAGCCAGCATGTCTTAACCAACAGCACCCCACTCTCCCTGTTTTTCATACATCTTTATCCTTTACATTGACGTTTATGTTCATCTCCCCCTTGTGTAAATTTTGCTGACTGGATTGGAGTTTTTCCAGAAACCAACCCAAGTGCCAAATATTTGAATGCAAGTAGTTTCTTGGGAAGAGATTCCAGGAAGTACTAGTAGGGAAGTGGATAAATGAGTGATGCCCATTAGCCTAGGCTTCTTTCGATTCAGATTGAAATCATGAACTGGCAAGGTGCTAGCAGTCCCGATGCCACTGGATAACAACAATTGACACAGCCTACTGCTGATTACTGTTCGGCTGTCCAGTGCCGGAGTGAGCCAGATGCTGCAGGTCAACTCTAGAGGACAACTGGTCTCTGGTGCTGATCTCTGTTGGCTTCCTGTCTGGAGCTCTTTAGTGCTAATACCCCTTAGTATTTACTGTTCTTTCTCTTGAACCAACCACTGTGTTCTCATTACTCAGGATAAGGGTTCAAGTAGATTTATAGGACTTTTGGAGCATATTCTACCTGCAAAATAAATCAAAAGAAAGTTTATAGGACTAGTGAAATGAATATTTTAACAAAGCCTGTGCTGTAGCACAAGGCAGGTCAGTACACTGGAGGGAGCCCTCTGAGATTAAACAGAACTGCGAAGGGAGCGCTACTTATATAGTAGGTGCAGACCTGTGACTGGAACAAGTATAGGCCTATGATTGGTGCAGGGCTCCCGGACAGCCTCAGCTGTTACAGCAGCTAACCAATGAAAGGGAAGGGCTGAAACTAAGGAATCTTCTGGAAAGCTGGCTGTGAGGGTTGGGTCGAGATCCCTCCCTCCCTGATATTAGCCAAGACAGGGTCCTCTCCCCTTCTTCAAAAAGGCGGTCTAAAATGCCGGGAATCGGGGAGAGGGCAGCACACAACTGCACTCTTGTCGGAGTGGATTGGAGAGAGGGCCGCTAGATAACTAGGGAGGACACCCAAGCCAGTTCTAGTTGGTAGGGGGGAGAGGAGCAAAGGGAAGCAAGAGGAGGAGGAGCACAACAGTCACCGGCCCAGTCACCCCACCCGCTTCAACCAGCAATAGAAAAATGATAATCAAGTGCTTCTCCTCAATTTGAATAGAAAGGTGAAGGAAACCAATACAAAGTATGTACTATATGATATGATATGATAAGATACAATGATATGATATAATATTATAGGATATATGATATGCCATTTGGACAACTAAAGCTTGACCTGTTCAGAAACTCTGTGGAATCCTGTAGAGTTAGGTTACCTGAGGAGAAGCAAGCTGAGATTCTGGCTGCTGAGGGCTAAGGGCTACTCCCATGGGCACTGAATGATCCTGGTAGTCCGAGCTGGGCTATCTTAGGAAGAGATGAGGGGAGATTTGCAGATGGGCTCAGCAGATGCATAGGCATGTACTGGGACAACGAGAGCTGAGGAGACACATATAGTGTGCCAACAGCCAGCATCTGTTGTACCTCCCTGCCATGCATGAACACACACACACACACACACACACACACACACACACTGGGTTCTCTATGCCAAGGGAAGAATTTCCTTCCATGCTCTCTCCATAACCTGTGTCCCAATACGGCATCAGTAGACAGGAACCTGCCAGCCATCACCTGCTGCAGCAGTGAGGACTGAATGATTAACAATGGGCACGCCCTCCCTAAATTTTAACTTCTGGTGCCTCCTTCTAAGAACCTACCTTCTCCTTGATTCTTGCTCGTCTTTCATGCTTCAGAGTGACCTCTGTGTTCCTGCAAAATCACCCTGGGGCTTTTGTATTCCCCTGTTAAAGGAAGTGCCTGACTCTCAAATATCCATTCTGTCAAGCCTTTTCATATGCAATATCCAACTGGCGAGTTTGCTGTGTAGATTATGCAGGTGCAAAGATGGTGGGGGAAGGCTTTGTTGTCTTCAGCGGTGCTAATACTTGAGTGCAATGGGATTGGATAGCAAATGCCCCCAAGTTTTGCTATCGAGAGGGAGCAAGCATCTCTTGCACCAGAAACAGATAACCCCTGCCTGATGGGGTGCTAGGAACTTTTTTTTTTTTTTTTTTTTTTTTTTTGCTTTTTGAGACAGGGTCTCGCTTTGTAGTTCAGGCTGGCCCCGAGCTCACTATGGTGCCCAGGCAAGCCGCCGTGAACTCAGCAATCCTCCTGTCTCTGCCTCCCGAGTGCTGGGATTACAGGCGTGAGCCACCACGTCTGGCATTGAGGAACTTTTTCATGTGTTTCATGTGTCCTGCCTGAATGCTAGTCAACCTGCTGTTTGAGGACCAGGTTCTTCCAGGAATTTTGGGATCCAAGTCACTTGGCCCATGTCTTCTAGTTTGTCCAGACTAGCTGTTATCATGATTGCTCTAGGTACCAACATGTTCTCTTTTGCCAAATCTTCCTGCCATGGTGGTAAACCTGTTTTTGTCCCCAACCTTCCACCTGAAACTCTGGCTTGGTCTCTCATCTGACCTTTTTCTCTTTTTGTGAATCTGCCTCTCCTTTGGTTAGGACCCTGGGAGAGATCAGTCAAGTCACCTACCTGATCTGGTTTCAGCTTCTTTATAAAAATAAAACAAGAGTTGGGGATTTAGCTCAGTGGAGTCTCACCTGCCTGGCAAGTGCATGGTACTGAGTTTGATCCCAGTACTGTGGAAAAAAAAAAAAGAAAAAGAAAAGAAACAAAACCAGAGAGAGACTATGGTTTCTAAGATATTTCCCAAGACTCAGGTTCAACTTTCTAGTGTCCCTTTCAGCTGCAACCACCTACCTAATTGAGAGGTTTGTGATCCATCTTTAGTTTGGGTAATTTGGAATAGCACAACCTCTATTCAACTCAGGGTAGAAAGGTACACGAAGTAGACACAGCCACAGCACTGAGTCCTGCCTCGAAGCTTATCCATCTGATTGGGGTAACAGTCACTGAACAGGTCCTAGTGCCACATGTAAGTGAAGACCTATTGCTGCAGGATGTTTTGCAATAAATCTGTGAAATCAGGCCACTTTGGCCCTGCTGGGGTTTCTCAGGTAATTCTGGCTACTTGAGGCCATTGGCTCCTTTCTTCAACAGCCCACCCTTTGCCATCACATTCTCTGAGGGCCACAGCACAGAGGTGTTGGACACAGTTCTTCAGGTCTATCCAACATAGGTTATTATATCTCTACTAGGAAAGAACAGAGGTCGTTAAAAGGCAGACCTGCTGCAAAATAAATCTCACCATTCACTTGCTGTGATGTTTGTCTCTGTGAACTGAGCTTTCCTTACTTGGAACAAGGGGCAATACTGCTTTTTAGCATTCTGTGAAAATTACTAAACAATTATTATATGTGCTGCTGAAGCAAGCACAACTAAACAATTATTGAGTACTGACTTTCGTTCAGGAAACTGTGTTAAGTTTGCAGAGAAGAGACAGAGAAAAACATGAGACATTATTGCTGCCTCATTCTTGACTCATATTTTAGCCAGGGTGGTAGAAAAAATTATAACACAGCCTGATACATGTAACAATAAATTCAGCAAATTCATTCTTCTCAGCATAGGCAAGTTTCAACACAATTTATTTTCCTTCTTCCTAAGTATGAAAGAGTCTGTTGCAAAACAAGATGAGGTAAAGCAGTACGTCACGTGTTGCCCACCCTGGGAGGGCCATTTCGTGTAGAGGCCAGTGGCACTTGTATTTCACATCCAAAGGAATTAATAGTAAATTATATTAATGACAGTGTTTGAGAGTCATGGAATTACAAAATACACTTTAGGGAGGTTTAAATCTTAAAAGATGAAAAAGATTTAACTTTTAAGTTTTAAAGATAATTTTGGTATATGTAATACAGATGATGAAAAGTATATAAAATTAGATAAAAACTTCTTTAAGGGAAGATTGAAATCAGAACTTTACCACATATTGTTAGGATGTGTCTCTTAATGACAGATTAAGAAAACTATGGACAAGCTCTTAACTAGTTTCCCTTTAATAAGTTTACCCAAAGTAACTAGGCTTTTCCATTCCCTCCATAGAACGTTCTGACAGAAGCTCACAGCAGAAGGAAGGCTAAGGGTTAATGTAGCTATGAACATCTACCACTATCAGCCAAATTGTGTATTTGTCAAGTGCTTTTTACTGTATTTATTTATTCCAGTTTATTCTTTTATTCAATAATTTAAAAATCATCAACTCTACATTAGATATAACTCTGGGCACTAGAGCTATGATAGTAATCAATTTCATTGTATTCTAATTGCATTTACTTTTTAAATTTTGTTATTTTATAGTTATATTTTCCATCAACTAACTAACGAACAATCAGTGTAGAAGAATAGCTGCAGATTTTTATGAAAATCAAGTTAGAAGTTACAGTGATGATCTGTCTTTTGTAACTGCATGAACTTCCAAATTCCTTCTTTATGTTTAAAGTTTTCATCTCCTTGTAACCTAGGATCTGCTAGTCACTTGCATGTGTAACTACTGCATGAAAGGCTGGTGTGGCATCTATCTCATTAACTAGGACCTGGTAACCTAGTTAGGGAAAGTCCTGGTGTTGGGCATCTGGGTTGGCTTTGGTGAAAATTTCCTCAGCAGACTATTTCCGTGGTATAATTCTGTAAAGTTTAGTGTGAATTTACTTTTATAGTGCCCAAAGTGTCAAATGCCTCTTAATAAATTGGCAAACAACAGACACTACTACTACTGTTTGCCTCTAACAACTTCAGCCATTTCAGGTCCTTTGAAAAGGCTTTTAAAGGTAGGTTCCAAAGCACCAGGGTTGCCTGTATTGTTTATGGTAAACCAATTGTGTAAAATGAATGGATAATAAACATCAATAGGGGACTAGAGGGTTAGCTCAGTGGTTCCGGTGCCTGCCTCGCAAACACAAGGTCCTGAGTTCGATCCCCAGTAACCACATACAATGCTGGGCGTGGAGACTCAAGCCCACCAGCCATCAATACCACATACCACAGTGCCAGGCTTGGCGGCTCACGCCTGTAATCCCAGTACTTGGGAGGCAGAGACAGGAGGATTGCTGAGTTTGAGGCTTGCCTGGGCTACCTAGTGAGCTCAGGGCCAGCCTGAACTACAAAGAGAGACCCTGTCTCAAAAAAAAAAAGGTCAATAGGAAGATCTCACATTTAGATGGATTCATAATTTTTTCTTACTATTTTGTCTCTGCTTTAAAGGAATTCAAACTTAAAGTCAGCACTGTGGCTTTGAGGGAGGGTAAAAGTATGATAGGACTGAGTCAGTGGATCCACATGCAGTGAGCAGTCTTGACTCATTGAGAGGAGAGGCTGAATACACACTGATATGTGCGTATTTAAATAATATTTAAATAAATCTGTTTTATTATCTTAACTTAATGACCTTAGCCCGCCTAAGTTCAGACCTGCCTTGTGCTATGTGAGGAGACCTTCCTTCTCTTACCTGATGCATCTGAGCTGGGATGGCTTCTTGCCAGAGGGAGCATCCCTTCTGCTCACTGATCCCTTCTCTTCTCAGGACCCTCCTCTATCTCAGGTCATTCTGTCTCTGAAAGTGTGAACTTTTTAAACTTGGAGTGCCCTTTCTAGTCTTCTGTCCCTGGTGGCAAAGCCGCTTTTGTTGGAAATCTCCCTCCAAAGTTACTGTGAACTAAAGTTATCTCTATTCAGGGTGTCATTTAGCATAATAGCCACAGCTGGCTGGTGTTGTGCTTGTGGTCAATGGTCATGCACAACACTTGCTGTGTTCTAATTCATTCATAGGTTTCTTATCTTATTTTTTGTTTTTCCTTTTCTTATTCTTTCCTTTACCATCTCTTCCCTCTCCTCTTACTCTGTCCTTTCTATCTTAATCTTTCCTTCGTATTTGTATTCCTCACATCCTTTCAGCCTCTTCATCCTTCTTCCTTCCTGTCTTCATACTTTCTTTTGCAAGGATCAGTGGGGCAGAGATTTTGCTAAGAAATGAAGCAGAAATTGCATTTATTGAGCACAAAGAGACAGTCTCTTCTGTGGTCTTTGCTAAATGATGTTTACGGTTGGTCATCAGTAAAGAGCACCAACCAGCCTGTCACTTATTCTTGCCAAACAGCTAGGTCATTTAGATGCCATTTGTCATTTGTGCAACCTAAGGATTTTACAGGGTATAGCACACGTTGCTTCTAAAATATTAATACCACCTTCATCGGTCTTTTAAAATATTAGACAAGAAAAATTTTGACTACAGGACATTTTTAGCAAGTTAATTTTTACCTCAAGTTTGAGTTGACAAAACAGTTTTCTATCACTCAGGATAGTTTTAATATGTCCATTTAATTTACGTTTAAATGACATATAAATGGAGTACCATCAATTTAAAAAATGTAAAAAACTATTTGAAATACTAGAAAATAGTTAAGATTTCACAAAGAATGAAACAATTTTGAAATTGTGACTGTTTTCAGAAATACGTTTTACCCAAACTAGCAGTAGTGCAGACACCAGATGGGTACTCAGGGAACATTTATTCAGTGATTGTAGATCATTTCTGGGCTAGTAAAATTTGGCTTTTCTGGCTGTTGTTAAAATTAACTAACCTATTTTGAAATTTGAATTGTAGTTCTAACATACATACCTGAAATATGGCTTCTCATCTATTAGGATCATTAATACATACCTTCTCACTTCTAAACATGTACATGTTTAGCATTCTATGTCTGAGCAACCTCCTGATTTTACCTAATTTCCTACTTGTTTGCATTAAACGTTTCTTCAGCTTGCTATATGCTAGATCTTGGAGATGAGATAAATGATAGCAAAATGGGATTCTGTTTCGGAAGTGTTTCCAGTTCTGTGCAGAAGCCTGAATATATTTATGAAGAGATGAATAAATGAAGTGTTAAGAAGCAAAAGCAAATAAGGAAGACTTCCTAAAGGCAACAGGTATTGATGGCTCTGGGCTGGAATTAGGAGGATGTGTAGGACTCCAGCAGAGAGAAGGGAGACCTGTCAGTCCTGGGAGGAAGGGGAAAAATGGAGAAAGGGGATGTGTGGTTATTTCAAAAGCAATAAAGAGACCAGTTTTGTGGGAATGGTGGGTTCTTGAAGAACAGAACAAGTCAGAACATTGGTGAAATAAGCAGATGAAAACCTGTTTCTGGAGACTAGAATGCCACTTTTAACCTAACCGTTGTTTTTTTTTAAAAAAAAAAAAGCTTTTTAGAAGTCAGGGCTTTTCTCAAAGTGGCCTTTGCTATTTGTAGGAAGGTTTGGGAGGCAGAGAGGTTGCCTATAGTTAGAGCTCTGGGGTCCCACTTTTGCTCTACACACATTTAAATTTATACATCATATATTTCAAAAAGGTTCTGCCACTAAAAAGTGCACAAACCAGTGCCATTGTCAGTAAAAAGATATTAAAGGTTTCTGAGCCTATCCAGGAATTAATAGCTACAAAGCTTGATTCTAGAAGGAAGCCAGCCCAGAGGCTTACTAAATGACTTTCCTTTCTCTTAGACTGGTTTTACCAAATAGACTTACTCTTTCAAAGTAGTGGATAGTTCAGAAATCACTTATATTTAGCTTTATCTGGTGCTGCTTAATCTTAGCACTGGCAAATTTACCTTCCTAATTATATTTTGCTTTCCCTAATGTTGAAATTCATTTGCATTCCCTGAACACACTTGCTGGACCTTAGGAAGGAGAGGAAAGGGACTGAGGAGAAGAAATAAAGGCAGAAGCATTATTGTTTGGGGAGGCTGTGTGAGGATTTGGAACGTATCAAACCTCAATGACTTTGTGGACATTCCCCTCACAGGTAATTGCAATCAACTGTGGTGTAATCTTTTTACAAGTAGTGGTAAGTCTGTTCATAATAAGCGTATTAGAGTGGCTCCTTTGAAAATTCATGAGTGTAAGATTTATATTTCTTGGTTCCCTCCTGCATATTCCTGTTTCTGATGGTTGTCATTTCAGACAAACACATACTATTTAGTGAAGTTTTTGGTCAGAAGAAGCCTTAGACAATACTTTGGGGTAAGCCATCACTTATCTTTATACAATATTAATTATGAACTCATTCTAGCCTGACAGCTACAAAGTAAAATCACAAGACATTCTCCTTCAAATGTTTTAAGTAGGTGTTATAGTCATATAGTCTTAGTTTATTTTTTATTTATTGAGTTTATTGGTACATTTATGATCACATTCCACATACAGAGAGATTGAGGGATGTATAAAGGTAAATCTTCATTTCTTTGTCTAACATATGCATGATTTCCCTGGCACTCAATACAGCTAACCAGTGTCATTTGTATCTTGAGGTTCTTCATTCTCTATGCACATACAAATACAGATTCTCATTTCCTCCTGTATGCACCTGAGGTGAACATGCATACTATGCATGCACGACGATGCAAGTTGTTGTTTCATATATCTAGTAAATGTAAAAAGGAAGCCCAAGATTCAGGCAAAACATTTTGGTTCCCTTCTAACCTGCTTTCTGATACAGTGTTTCATAGTTATGCATCAGGTGTTCATAAAATAGAATGTAGTCATTTCTTAGGTACTGACATTCTTATATATTGTCTTGTATTATTTTTAATGTGGTGTAATGAAAAATATGCTTACAAACTTCTCTGTCAAGTCTTTCCTTATTGTATAACCCTACTATAATTAGGATAAGGTTTTGCTGCATGTGACAGAAAGCCTAAATACCATACTCTAATTTAAACAATATAGGCTCATTTTTTCTGGATATTTTAGAATTTTTTTGGAGGTACATCATCATCGGGCATTTTCCCAATGTTACTTTCACTATCCTCACATTTGGCCTGTGATCTTCGTCTAATATTTCTGCCAAAGCTCCAGAAATCTCATCTTTTTTCAAGGATTAGTAAGAATCAAAAGTCATAGGCATAGGAATTTTACTGCCACAGAGTTTGCATCTTATTAGCAAATACTAGGTACATAGTCACACTGAAGTAAGGGAGACTAAAAAATGTACCAAATTACTGCTATGAAAGAAGGGTAAAAATGGGTGTGGTAGTGGAGTCAGTGGTTTTAGCCACATAAACCACTTGAGCATCTTAATTATGATTGAGACACCACTAGGGTAGCATATCCTAAGGTCAGTTGCCTTATTAGGTACATAAATGTTTTGAATATTATATATCTGCAAACCCAAATATATGGTGTGACAATCGCATATATCACAGGGTGTTGGTATTAGCCCTCCCAGATAAAAACATCACATAATGATAACTTTTGAATAAAACCACTCAACTCAGAGTCAGTCTCTAGGGGTGGTAGCTTTAGGTGTTGTTTGTTAGTGAGAAATATAGGAATAACAGGACTTTGGTTTATCTCTTGGGTTAAACATTTTTTTTTCTTTTCTTGAGACAGGGTCTTGCTTTGTAGCTCAGGCAAGCCCCAAACTTAGCAATCCTCCTGTTTCTGCCTCCTGAGTGCTGGGATCACAGGCTTAAGCCACCAAGCCTCTCATTTGTGGTATGTGGTACTGATTGCTGGTGGGCGTGAACCACCATGCATGGTATTGTTTTATGTGGTTACCAGGGATCAAACCAGGGACTTTGTGCTTGCTAGGCAGACACCGGAACCACTGAGCTAAATCTCCAGCCCCACATCATATTTGTATCATTAAGCTGTTTTGGTATTTTCAGTTGTAATAGAGATTGTGCTGAAACAAATCTCCTTTGAATTACTATAAAAATTTTTAAGTTCCTTTTATAAACTATTAACATCTATATTTTTCAAAACATGTAAATGTATACATGTTTCTGGAAGTCTGGAATTTTGCAAGTGTTTCATGCATTTATTTGAGTTACCAGTTTCTGTTTTTACTTCTTTTATTTATAAAGAAATAGTTTTATTGATGTTTTCCTCTAGCAGGTGGAAATCAACAGAATCATGCAATGCAGAAAGGAGTTGCTAAGCAACCATTTTCAGTATTTAAAAAATTCAAACAGACCTTTTTAAATATCAGCAGCATGTGAAAAATTAACTCTCCAACTTTAAATGAACTTACACAGTTTACAAAAATTATGTCATCCTTTTCTATTTCATATGTTTTTTTTTAAACTTTGGTGAACAAAGTAATCTTCAAAGATGCAGTTGTATACCAGGGTAAAGCTTACTGAGGGATGGCATGAATGGTTAGAATTACTCTTCTAATCTCAGTTATGGCTTTGGCAATCTATGATCCATTGACATGACTCTGGATTTGATGTTCTTGGAATTAAAATGATCTTATCCCAAGTCTCAAGTACTTCAGAAAAGTAGATTATTTGTGGGTATCAGATGACAATTAAATTTTAATACTAACTCCCTTACTCCCTTAAATAAGTCAAGTGATTTGAATTGGAGAAATTAGCTCAAGAAATTGGAAATATTCCTTTACCAGAATTAAAGACAGCAGTATGTAACTTGGGGCATTTTAGTATATTTATTGGGTCTACTATTGTGTGAAAGAAGACAGTTTCTTGAGGGTATTATACAAAAGGGAAAGTTGAGTCCTCTCTAAACAGCCCATACCTGAAAAACTGAGAATTGACAATTTGTCTTTGATCCATATTTATTTCCTCTCTGATGTTCCTTTCCCCCAGTGTCTTCAGTGGACATTCTGATTTCCCAGAGATCCCACCATAGGTATCACTTTTCATTTCAACATACAAATTTCACTGGTTTCAACTATTGTGGCATTCTTGTATGTCTATAGCTCTTTATAACACGAGTATTTACATTCCTTATTTCATTTGCTTACCATGGTAATCTTGTTAACAAAGACAGGTAGAATAATTTGCTTGCATTTAAAAAAAAATTTTTTTTGAGACAGGGTCTTGCTTTGTAGTTCAGGCTAGCCCTGAACTCACTATGTAGCCCAGGTAAGCCTCGAACTCAGCCATCCTCCTGCCTCTGCCTCCAGAGTGCTGGGAATACAGATGTGAGCACCATACCTGGCTGTTTGCATTTTTAATAATGAAAACAAGTAGTATCCTTCATAGAGCTGAAATTGAAACCCAGAGCTTCCTGTTTTCAGTTCACAAAATTACAGTTCATAATATCTCTGTTTTGTGTTTATTTCTCTATTAAGTGATTGGTTAATTCAGACAGATGCTCCTCAGTTCATAATTGTGTTATCTTTGGATTAAAACCATTGAAAGCTGGAAATTTCATTTGTTGAACATGCATTTATCATATAAGCCTACTGACCATCTTACTTAGCATCACACACTACAATATCGGCTGTCTCTCCTCATGACTGCCTGCTTGCGTCGGAGCTTCAGTTTGCTGATATTGTATATCCTGCCCTAGGAATAAAATTCAAAGACAGTTCCTACTGTGTGTACATCATTTTTTCAGTCTATAAAATAAAAATTCATACCAATGTAAACCAGGGACTGTACGAAAAAATAAACTGAGTTAAGTTCCCATTAGGTTATCTTAGCATAAAGACCAGATGACATTTGAATCTCAGTTATGGAATACAATGACATATTTAAAAGAAGCCAATAAGTGGAAATTTCAGGAGTTGTGAACTATTTTAAAGTTCAAAGAAGGTATCTAGGGACAGAATTCTTGAATTAATTTACTAGCAAATCTATGTTGAATATCTACCATGTGACTATCCCTGGGATTATAAGAGAAGCCCACAGACATGATGTCTATCTTCATGGATCTTATACACATGGCCACTCATTTGTTGTATCCAAAAGAGAGATACATATTGTTTATATATAAAGCTATCTCTGACATGATTACCCAGGCAAGCTCACTAAACCCTCACAATAAGAGAGGAGGAAGAGAAGATGAGAGACAAAACTATTCCACAGGGTTTCAAATTATTCTCTTTTTCTCCTTTATTGAGTTTATTGGTACATTTTAGGTATACATTATAATCACATTCAGAATTTGTACCTGTACATGATATTTCTTGAGTCTCATTTTTTCACATTGTCCTGCCCTCTCTACAAATCCCAACTCCCAGATATATACATCATTTTATTTCCATTTTTGTTTTTACCATCAAATTTTTTATTTCCCTTTGTTTTTTCCCCTGTTCCTTCTCATTCCCACTTTCCTTTGAATATTTTCTTCTTATTTCACAATACCTATCATACATTCTAGACCTCATTTACACCTTCAGTTTCTCACACTAGAGAAATGAAATAGTATTTACACATCTGTGTCCTATTTGTTTTACATATGAGTATAACCTCAAGGTGCATCCATTTAGGTCACTATAAATGTCTCTATTCTTGAGTTACTTTTAGAGACTTTGTACCACCTCGGTGGGCAGGAGGTAAACTAGTTGATGTTGACAATAAAAGTATTAACAGAAGAGAATTGGCCTTTTCTTAGTTCAGTGGCTGTCAGTGATCTCAAATGGAGCATTCAGTGCATACTTAGAAAATGTCAAGGGCATTAAGGGGACCTGCTGTGAAGCCAAGCTTGCTCTGAGATACATCTGTAGAAGTGGTCAGTGGCCTACTATTTGGAAACTATCAACACCATCCACTGTATGCTCTGAGCTTCAGTGCCAGTAGAAAACCCCAAGGAGAAGCAGTAAACTGGGGAGGAACTTGAGATTTTTGGTGGCTGAAAAAGCTTCTTTAAACTAGTCCTTCTAAACAGGAATCCTTGAAGAACAGAGACTCCATATTGTATAAATACTGCTAAACATTGAGTCTTGCCAAATAGTTTTTAAATTGTGTTGGGTACTCATGATGTAAATTTTTATATAAAAATTCAGAGAAATATAATTTTTTGGAAGTCACTGGTCATAGCTAATTAGACATTGGTTTACACCTTCATAACAGGGTTGTAATATGTATATATTGCTGGGAGCTCTGCTTTGAATTTGATAGTCTTATGTTATATACAGTTAGCTAACCACTGGTGGTTCAAGCTGCCTGATGGTTTATGTACCACCCATGGTTCAAGATGGCAGGAGTGTGTTAATGAAATCACCCACTGTATGTGAGCAGGCATGTAAGTGACTGATTTCTCCATCAACTCTAAAGTGTGTTTGTGACTTTATCCAGGAGATTACTAGTACAGGGCGCTGCATTTCTGCCTGCAAGGCTTATATACAACAGTTGATTCCTAACACTAATAATGACTAGTGTAGCTAACTGGTTGCCTTCGTAAAATATTCTACATCCAATATTACATTAGAGATTACTCTGTAAACAAAATTCTTTGAAGGCATATGTTTAAAAAAATAAAAAATTTAACAGAGTCAGTGAAACCAAGTGGTTGCAGTTGTCCTTCCAAGAAAACTGTTCCCTGCCAGGCCAGCCAACTGCTCAAGAAGGAGGAAGACGGAGGGGAAGGGGGAGGAGAGTTAGGATGTAATATCTGCTGATCATTTTACCACATACTATTGGGAAGGCACTGGAGCACTGTGCTGCTCTCTTTTATACATTTTCTTATTTAGTACTGATTTTGACTCAATAGAAAGGAGATACTGTTCTTTTACTTTACTTATAACAGATGAAACAAAGACTCAGATAGTTGAGTAACTTGCCAAAGAAACACAATTTGGAAATAAATGTAGAACATGAACCTCACTGACCCAAAAGCTCATTTTCTTTCTTACACTGTAGTTCTAGTTAGTTTTAGAATAAAAATGAAGAATAAAGAGGAGAATTTGAGATCATGAGGCTTTTTGCCCCATTTATCTCCAGGGACCTTGACTCCAGTTTAGATCACTGTTGTTTAATTTTTTTTCCTTGAAATTGATAGTTGTTTGGGGGAGTGAGATTCTAGGAGTACACAAAAGCAGCACAGCAAGAGGGAGGGAAACCCCTAGGCAGTTTAGCCATGTTCAAATGTCCTGTCTGAGTGGTTTAGAGAAGGTGAGGCATAAAATCTGAAAGTACTATGTGTCCATCAACCTCAGACTCTACAGTTAAGAACTGTAGTGCTCAGGATCAGTTTTTACAAGTAGCTTGTCTTCCACTGTATCAAGAACTGACCCTCTGAATGTCCTCTGGCGAAGGCCACTCTTAGTTAGTGGTAAGTAACCATGCTGGGTGCACAGATATCCCTAGTAATGTGACAGATGCTGTGACCCCACTCAGCAAAAAAGATGCCAGTTCATCTATATACTACAATCAAATCACTCAGAGACCTGCTAAATTTTGTGCTTGCTTTCAATAGAGAATCAAATGCCCAAGCTAACCAATACAGTATCTTTTTCGTTTGTCATTTTTGCCCAAGTTGGGAAAAAAATCTGAAGATATGTTTAATGTCACAGATGATACTTTTAAAGCATTTTTTCAGAGTTACAAAGAAAGAGGGTGTGGGTGAGAGAAAGAAGAAACAAAGGAGTCCTGAGGAGTGAATGTGAGCTCGCCTTGTTTTCCATCTAGAATAGTCTCTTATAAATAACACTTTGTTCTTTTGGTTTTTGTGAGGCAAGTTCTCCCTGTGTTGTCCAGGGTGGTTTTTTACTCATTAAGCTGTTCAGGCCAGCTTCAAACTCAAGATCCTCCTGTCTCAGCCCCCTGAATGTTGGGACTGAAGGTGTGTATGCCATCACACCTGTATAGAAGTAACTTTTGAGGATTTGTCTAGTTGGGATAGCTACAGAACTGGGAAAGACATTGTATTGGTTAGCTTTCTTATTGTTGGGACAGAATACCTGACACCAGCAAGGAGAAGGAGGAGAGGTTTATTTTGGTTCAAGTTTTGAGAAGGTTCACTCATGACAAGCTGGCTTGAAGGCAGCAACATCACAGTGAAACATCTTGGTTAAACACAGCTCCTCACTTCATGGCAGTGGGAAAGCAGGAATTGGGGAAAGAGCCTGAGAAAAAGGGGTCAGAACCAGAAACAGTCTCCATGGGCCTGCCTTCATGATCAGATATGCCCAGGACCGTGTGCTTTACCACTCAGCTTTACATACACAAATATTCAATTCTAGCCTGTTTGTCATTTTCAAATAAACCTGCAGCTGATGAGTCCTTAATGACTATGTCCTTTATACTTTTAAGTGGATTAAACTTGGTTTAAAGTTTAATTAAAGATTTATAAATTATATCTTCAGTAGCTGAAAGCTCATGCACCTCTCAATTTATCGCAGGATAGTGCACTGTGGACAGTCCTGGCCATCATGCACAAGAGTCAAAGTAAGGTAAAGCGCAACTCCTCAGGCGTCCTGTTTATGAAGGCAGCCTGGCCAGAAAGCCTCCGCTGTGCAGTTTTCTCCCAAATCTCGATTTAAAAAGAGAGCAGTGAAGTCATCTGTCATTTTAGTATCATCTAATATTAGCTTTCCATTCCCAGCTCATTAAGGTGCAATGTTTTCTTTAGTCATTCTTTTAGTCATGATTGTGTTTAAATAACTTTTCTGCTCTCTCCTTCTGCTTCTGGAAAGTTTTATCTCCTTTTTCTTTATAAAGATATTTAAATTTTTAAAAACCCACAGACTCTTTAAAATAAAAGTTTTCAAATCAAAACAACTACATTTTTTTTTTTTTGAGCCAGGGTCTTGCTTTGTAGTTCAGGTTGGCCCTAAGCTCACTACGTAGCCCAGGCAAGCCTGGAATTCAGCAATTCTCCTGCCTCTGCCTCCTGAGTGCTGGGATTACAGGTGTTAGCCACCATGCTCAGCATTGTTGTATGTGGTACTGATTGCTGGTAGGTCTGAGTCACCACACCTGGTATTGTATGTGGTTACTGGGGATCGAACCAGGTACTTTGCACTTGCTAGGCAGGTGCTGGAACCACTAAGCTAAATTTCTGGCCCCACACTTTATCTTTAATTTCCTTTTTCTTAGGATTAAGTAGGTGAACAAATCTATACAATGTTTAGTTGCAGTAGAAATGAAATATATTAAAACCAGGAATTCAGTACCTCTAAATACCACTCTCTTATGACTTAGTGAACATTTCTCCATCTAAATCTATATATGCATGTACTTGTTTGTTTATATAAATGAGTGAAGGGGTGTGTTTTGTGTGTGTGTGTGTGTGTGTGTGTGTGTGTGTGTGTACAGGCACATACAGGTTATGCTTGGGTTCAACCAAGAGTGAATCAAAAATACTTGAAAAATAGTGGCTTAGGTACACATAAACTATAGATATTTTAGTCATTATTCTCTAAGTAATTGAATATAGCACCCCTAAACATAACACTTACATTGTCATAGGTATCATAGGTAATATAGAGATAAACTATACAAGAGGATGTGTGTAGCTTACTAGGTCATTTTATATAAGGGATTAATGCATCAGTGGATTTTGTTACTGGGGTAAGGGGTCCTGGAATCAGTCCTGTATGCATACTGAGGGATGACTTTGTACATATAGGTAAATGTGTATATATGTGTGTGTGTGTGTGTGGCACACACACACACATATATAGACATTGAGATGTATTTTGTAATATACTTGTATGGACATTTGTGTGCCACATATAGTGTGTTTATTCAAACATCCCATTAAATGAGTGGTTCTCAAATTTTATCATCTGTGAGCTTCTCACACATAGACTTAGATATTCCCCAAAGACTTGGAGGTGGTGGGGAGGATTTGTACTTCTAACAGCTCCATGTGGTGCTGATACTGAGATCTGAGAGTCACAGGACATCAACATTCCTTGAGACGAGTGGTTCTCAGCCTTGGTGTATATTAAAAATCCCCTCAGGAGATCTTTTCAAAAATATAGTTGCCTCTCTCTCTCTCTGCAGGCAATTAAGTCACAACTTGAGACTCAGGAGATTAGAGGCTCTCCCAGTGACTCTTAGGAACTGCTGAAATAAAGAGTCACTGCTGTTAGGTCAGTGGTTTTCACTTGGGCGCTGGTTGGAACTCTGAGAAGCTCTCAACAGAGACCTTGGGCCCTGACTCTGGAGGTCCTCTTCCATTGTATCGGGGCTGACCAAAGACCTTGATCTGATAAGTTCGCAGGTGATGACACATCTTGTCTAAGAACAGTGCTTTGAGAGAAAATGTTTTAAAAGTTTAGACCCTCACAATGGCTGAAGGAAGACTGAATCATAACACTTCCATAAAGCTAGGGCAAATTTTCAAATTTTGGGAAAATATTATAGCAATATATAGAATTACACAATTATACTAAAAATTACACAATTATACTAAGAATTACACAATTATACTAAGAACCACACAATTATACTAAGAATTTCACAATTATACTAAGAATCACAATTATACTAAGAATTACAGTCTTCACTAAGAAATACCTTGATGTCTGTTGATCTGGAAATCAGTTCTGGAAATCATTCCAAAGAAAATAAACTAAATATGGAAAACTGCTCTAAGTTCTGAATTTTATGATGTCAAAATGTTGTATAGCTACAAGTCCATGAGGTAGTGATTGGTTCAATAATGAAATAGACATTAAATGAAACTTGTGAAAATCAGAAACTTGGAAATGTGTGATTTAAATCCAAATAAAAATACATAAACGTCCTATGATTGTAACTATGAGAGAGTATACATAGAATCGAAGTACCAGGAGGAAATAAACCAAAACAATAAATGTCATGTTATAATGATGAGATTGTTTTTTCCTTTTCTTCCAAATTTTCTGAGTATATCAACTTTATGGCTATAACACTATAACTACACTATATGTATGTGCATATATACATATATATGTATGTGAATATATGTTATGATATTATCACCATTTCTCTTCATGATAATATGGCCTTCTTTTGGTTTGAAATAACATTTTTTAATTTCACCTTTTCCTGCAGATACTAATTACAACTTTTCCTGAATGACAGCAAACGCTCTCTCTGGTACAGGCTCTGTTCAGATATTTTCTAGGTGTTGCTCATTAGCTCAGAGATGACACAGAAAGAGCTTAAAGATTCCTAATAGGCAGGCAGCAGACAAAGAAAAATGGGGCTGCTTTTGACATTTCCTTTTCTTGATGAAAGATACAAATACAAATGAATCTCATCTCTGTTCACCCAGCCTGCAATATATAGCATTAAAAGAAACTCCAATCATGGTTCTATGCTGTCTTGCAAGGGAATTTCTGTTATTTTTCCTAATCATCATGTAAGACAATATGTAAGACATCAAATTCTGGGACTAGAAATACTATTTCAGGAGTTTTCTTGCTATAATTATGATAGATTTAAGAGTAAAGATTGTGGGGCTGGAGGATTAGCTCAGTGGTTCCAGCACCTGCCTCGCAAGCACAAGGTCCTGAGTTCAATCCCCAGTAACCACATACAATGCTGGGCGTGGTGACTCACGCCCACCAGCCATCAATACCACATACCACAGTGCCGGGCGTGGTGGCTCACGCCTGTAATCCCAGCACTCGGGAGGCAGAGACAGGAGGATTGCTGAGTTCGAGGCTTGCCTGGACTACATAGTGAGCTCAGAGCCAGCCTGAACCACAAAGCGAGACCTTGTCTCAAAAAAAAAAAAAAAAGAGTAAAGACTGTGTGGTCTTGCTTTGCAAGGCTTAATACGAGTTTACCTGTCATGAGGGCCTCTGTCTTCCCGAGGGCAGAGTGTGGACACAGAATTTACACTGGCAGAAGTGTGGAATTTCTGCACTTGGCCATTATACCTGCTTGAACACTATGCTCTTTTCTAAAATTGTAATACCTACTTTAATAATTTATATCCTAAGTTACTAACATCAATCCAGTTTTCAGAAATGAGTTGCCTTTGGAATTTACAACCACTTTTTTTTTTGAGACAGGGTCTCGCTTTGTAGTTCAGCCTGGCCCTGAGCTCACTATGGAGCCCAGGCAAGTCTCGAACTCAGCAATCCTCCTGTCTCTGCCTCCCGAGTGCTGGGATTACAGGCGTGAGCCACCACACCCTGCTCTGTGGTATATGGTATTGATGGCTGGTGGGAGTGAGTTACCACGTCCAGCATTGTATGTGGTTACCAGGATCGAATTTAGGTGCTTGCGCTTGCGAGGCAGGCGCTGGAACCACTGAGCTAAATCTCCGGCCCAAGAATCACTTTTGATATCTATAACTGAAGTGTTCTCAGTGTTTTGGAGGGTGTGTTTTCTATTATTACTCATCATGAAATATTTATATTTATAAACAAGTATTTCCAATTTTGGACCACTTTTTCTTTTATTCCATTCTTGCCTCAAGATTATTGCTTTCTTTGTCACCATACTTCCATTCATGCTAGATCTTTCATGCAGATCTTTGGGTAATGATTCTCTCTCATGTGCTGGGAACTGTCACCTTCTCTAATTAAAAAGGGTACAGAAGTGTACATGTTCCCTTTATGATCTGAATGTATTTTCCATTGTCCTGCATCTCTTGTTGTTGATAAGAAGTTTGTTATCAACTCCTTGTCATTCCTTATGAGTAATCTTTCATTTCTTTCCTTAGATCATTTTCTGTAATTACTATCATAATTTTTCTATAGTACATGTGTAAATATGTTAAATTTGATCTATTTTGTTGTATGATGTGAATTTTTCTATCTGAAGATAGAAAAACTTGTGTTTTTCTCTAATTATGGAAAATTCTTAGCCTTCCCTCCCCTTGAAAATTCTGCTGAAAGGCTATATTTTCAAGGATCATTTTTATAGTTGGTGAAAATTCTACTGAACGTATTTTAAGACAGTTAAGTAAGTCCCACAGGTATCATAATTCTCTGTCATAATTTCATCTCTTTAGGCCAGAGATTTAGCTCAGAGGATCTGGCACCTGCCTATCATGTGCAAGGTCCTGAGTTCGATCCCTAGTAATCACAAACCATAATACCAGGCATGGTGACTCACACCCACCACCATCAGTACCAATACCACAGTGCTGGGTGTGGTGGCTCATGCCTATAATCCCAGCACTCGGGAGGCAGAGGCAGGAGGATTGCTAAATTTGAGGCTTGCCTGGGCTCCATAGTGAGCTCAGGGCCAGGCTGAACTACAAAGCGAGACCCTATCTCAAAAAAAAAATCATCCCTTTATATTTCTATGCTTTTATTATTATTATCCATGTATAAAAATTCCATTTTTCCATCTCTTTCCAAACATTTGAAATTGTCAATCTTCTTAATTTTGGCAATTTTAGTTGCTGTATGCATTTCTCTAATAACTAATATTATCTTCTGTCTTAGTTTATTTTCTTTCATTCCTGAGACCAAAACTAATTCTCAAAGTTAAAGGGGAAAGGTTTATTCAGCTCATGGTTTATAGAGGTTTCAGTCCATACTCACCTTACTCCACGGAAGAGTGGCACATGGCAGAGGGGCAACAGCTGATGGAAGACCAAATATAGCACAGCAACAAGAGCACTTAACAGGGGCTTTGTGTCCCATTTATCTTTTTTTTTTTTTCTTTTTGGAGACAGGGTCTTGCTTTGTAGTTCAGGCTGGCCCTGAGCTCACTATGGTGCCCAGGCAAGCCGCCGCGAACTCAGCAATCCTCCTGTCTCTGCCTCCCGAGTGCTGGGATTACAGGCGTGAGCCACCACGCCCAGCATTATATGTGGTAACCGGGGATCGAACTCAGGTCCTTACG
>PVIC010000320.1:0-32413 GCA_004025085.1 Thryonomys swinderianus | reverse complement strand
ATCGTAGTATCATACACTTTAGATTCAACTACTTCTGAAAAAAGAAAGCTCCACCTTGTCCACATGAGACTGGGGGGGGGGGGATCTAAACACAAGCCAGAACATCTTATATGCTTATTTTACCATTCATATGTGCTCTGTGGTGAAGTTTCTGTGTGAATCTTTTAGCCACTTTTTATTAAATTGCTGATCTTTTTTTTTTTTTTTTCTTTTAGACAGGGTCTCGCTTTGTAGTTCAGGCTGGCTCTGAGCTCACTATGTAGCCCAGGCAAGCCTTGAACTCAGCAATCCTGTCTCTGCCTCCCGAGTGCTGGGATTACAGGCATGAGTCACCACGCCCAGCACTGTGGTATGTGGTATTGATTGCCAGTAGGCGTGAGTGACCACGCCCAACATTGTATGTGGTTACCAAGATTGAACTCAGGACCTTGTGCTTGCCAGGCAGGCACCAGAACCACTAAACTGAATCTCTGGCCCCTAAATTACTGATCTTAATTTGCAGTTGTAGGAGTACATTATTCTGAATAAGTCTTCAGTAAGATACATATTTTTTTCCCTTTTGTTTTTTCACTTCTTCACAGTACCCTTTAATTTTTCTAGTTTTTTAAAGTTTCAACTTTGCCTTATATTTTAAAATATGACCTCTCTAAAAATGATATATCTATTTTAGAAACTGAATAAAACGTTTTTAATAATTCAGTTTCTATTCATTAAGTGTTCATTTTACTATACTTAATAATAATGTATTTTGAGAAGGACTGTTATATTTTGAAATACTTCATGGATCTTGGAAGTGTAAATAGAATGGAACTCTTCAGTAATAGTCCTTTTCCAGAGCAGTAAGTTCTAATAGAAATATAATGCAAATTGCTTATGTAATTTTAGCTGTATTAGCTTTAATAGCTACTTTAAAAATTAAAAGAAACAAGTGAATTGATTTTAGTAATACATTTTATATTTTGAAATCTATTTTATTTACCCCAATATATCAAAATGCTCTCATTTTAGCATGCACTCTATGTAAAAGTTTATGGAATATTTTACACTCTTCCTTTTACATACTGCTTCAGTTTAAAATTTTAAAATACAGTGCTAACCACAGTTCACATCAATATTAGCCAGTGCAGTTCTAAAGGAAAGGTAAATTTTATTTCAGTTGAATAAGTTCCTACAGGATACAAAATAATGTACAAAGTAGTGATAAACTATATGAGAGTCATCTGTTTAGCCAGGAAAATATCAAAAAGCAATTTCAGCCTTGAAGATCTTCTAGAAACCTGTTGTGTAGTTCATTAAATCTGTATTTGCAGCATAATAGAAAATAAATGCTGCTCTCCAAAGAAACCAAAGGGGTGACTTTGTGTTGGTGACCACATTCAAGTTTCTTCCTCTGGGAAAGAGAATTGATGGTGATATTTTGTTTATCATATAGTTTGTTATTAGCTTATTAGTATAAAATTTCTGTACAACAAAGCATCTAGGTGTGTTCTCTTTTATTTATATTAATTGGATTGGTGGTTATATGATACCAGGCATTTGCTGAAACTCATATGTATGTACAGCAAAATGAGTGATTTTAGATGTTATTGAATTTTTTTAAAAGCTTAAAAAATGTTTTTGGTAACTATTAATGCTAATATCAAAAGAGAGGAGCCGGGTGTGGTGGCTCAAGTGTGTAATCCCAGCACTTGGTAGGCAGAGACAGGAGGATTGCTGAGTTCGAGACTTGCCTGGGCTACATGGTGAGCTCAGGGCCAGCCTGAACTACAAAGTGAGACCCGGTCTCAAAGAGAGAGAGAGAGAGAGAGAGAGAGAGAGAGAGAGAGAGAGAGAGAGAGAGAGAGAGAGAGAGAGGAGAGAAGATAAGAGATTATATAGATGAATATAATACCAGTTTGCACAAGTAACAGAATTTGATTTGAAAGCTAGGACCACAACCATTTATTCCATCTCAATAATAGCATATTAGGTACTAACTGTGTCTCAGATGCCATGCTTGATCCAGGCATACTTAATGAGCTACACTGACCTCAGGGCGAAATGTTCTTTTTGTGTGACAAATTCAAGTACATGGTGAACAGTTTCAAACTGTATTCTTCAGAGTAAAGTAACTACCATCTAAATATTTGAGGCTTTAAAGCAAATCCAGGAAAGTTGTTCAGAAGAGACATTAGGTAGATACATTTGCACATTTTTTAAAATTTCTGCCCTCTTTATTACCTTCAGATTGAATTCACTGAAAGAAGGTTACATGAAATAAAAGAGTAGGTTGCTACTAGCAGCAAGTCAGAAAAAGACCCATCATGTATGAGGTTGTGTTAAGACTTATCATACATTTCTGGTGTTGATGACTCCATGAAAGCTTCCCTTTGACTGACAACCTCTTAGTCTTGGGTGAATGACTGGTCACCTAGGAATGAGACCAACCACTCTGACAAGTTAAGTCACTGCCACCCTGCAATCAGCCAGAAAAAATCCAGCCTTGTGGGATTGGTACAGGTGAATATTTAGAGAGCCACAAAAATATTATTGTCTCAGAATATAGGACCCTCTGCGTGGCTTGAAGCTACATGTATGTATAATATTAGCTGGTGTCATTGTTTTCCTTCTCACCCCTCGAGTGGCACTCCTGGGTTGCATGCTCTCTCCCCTTCCCAATGTATTCTACTGTGGTGGAAGAAAATGAGCTGTCAGACATCCAGGTGAAGAAGTCCCACTATGCTTGCAAAATAGAGAGAGAGCACGTTAATTCTTAAACAGTTCTGTGCTGCCAACAGTGGCAATGTGATGAGCTGAGCTACCGACAGATAAAGGAGACCCACAGAAGGTTTCCAAAAAGGACATGCAGTTCTCAAATCGGGGTGCTCTGATCATCAAACCCAGGCAATTTCCCTTCTATCGTAATGGGGCGCCACTGAGTTTGGTTCAAGAGGCTGTGGGGAACAGGGACAAATCTCAAAGTCCCTAGAAGAGTGTCCATGAATAGAAGTTGTGCAAAACCAGTGTTAAATGAAGGAATTATTTCTTTTTCATTAAATGCTATTACATAACAATTATCCTCATGTTATTTGAATTTTTAAAAATCAGATGTTAAAATGGGACTAGGGGCAAGAACATGGCAACTTCCTGGTCTTCTGCACACAAGAGCCTTGTCTGGAACTATTTTGGTTTTGAGCTGTTTTTACATAACCAGAGGGCACTGTGGAGCATGTGCTTATAACAGCAGTAACCCTGGAAGTTTCCCATTTACCCGTTGCTAACAATTTTCAAGGAACCTATAAAACTAGCTGGTAGATATATAAAAATCCTGCTTTTATACATGGAAGTAGCAATTGCCATGATGAAGTTATTTGAGCGAAAAGCCTGTGAAGACCTGAAATAGTCTCTTACTGTTTGATACCTGTCCTTAAAACTTCCATGTTTTTCCTTCTTGGATTAAAATACCTACTGTAGGTGGTGGAAGTGGTAATGTGAGACATTAGGGCAGTACTGAACCTGTTGCTAGTGATAGCAGTGCCTAATGCTAATTAAGCAAGTGTAGAGGCACAGAAAGATGGCAACTGGGTAAGATCTTCCAGCTAGTTCTCCCATAGACATGCCAGGTTAAATAGCTATCCACACACAAACTACCTGCATGAGAGCTAAGAAATCAGGTAAAAGATTATAGTGTCAAATTTAGGGTAACAAATGAAGTGTACTGAAGAAGGCAAGAGGCAAGAAAGAAAATGTTGCCTGTGTTGCCCCTATCACAACTCTAGGTCCCTGGTATAGAGAGAGAGAGATGCCTATTTCTTGGAGGCAAGAGATAGAATTAAGTCTAGGATTTAGCTTAAAGCCTAGTGGTAGGCTTTATGTCGTGAAATGAGAGCTGGGCAGCCCTCCATGACTTTTAATGTCAGCTCAACACCCACAGACTGAGTGGCTAGAACTGAGGCTGGTCAGACTCCTCAGTTTAACCACCAACTCACTTCTAACCCTTGAGTACAGAGCAAGGAGTAGAATGAATGAAATCTAGCACAGTACTTTGTTCTGCAGTCCAGTGCCAGGCCTGGCACAGTGAAGCCCAGCATGCTGTAGAAAGTGAAGGCCCCAAAGGTAGGTCAGAGTTCACAGATAGACCTTCTTTCTGGCGCAGGCATCATTTGGAGACTTATGTACAAGTGGAGTATTGGCCCACATGATTTCTAGCCTTGGAGTGGCCATGGGTCACACCTGCCTTTTTTCCTAAGCGTCCTGGTTACTGAGGCCATGAGATTTCGGGCAGCCCAGTGTCTTAGTTACTTGTTTTTCTGGTTGCTGAGACTAAATACCAGACATCTATGAGTTAAAGGAAAAAAGGTTTATTTTAGCTCACAGTTTGTACAGCTTTCTGTTTATAGTCAACTTTCCTCCTTTAACTTGTGAGTATCAGATATTTTGTCCAAGCAACCAGAAAGTAAGTAAGATATCAGCATAGCATCAACATTGGAAGCTATCGCAGCCACCCTCCTACCTGGAGCTGCCAGCAATTGCCAGGACTGTAAGTACTGATGGGCGGCAGAACTGCTCCAGTACCAAGCAGAGATTGTCATTCCAAAGGACAGTCACTTGTAGGTCTGCATCACCACCAGCTGGAATGTGGGCTCAGTGCATTTCTGAAACCATCTTTGTGGCTGTGAAACTAAGTACAACCCAAGTTGGTATCAGCCTAGGTGGCCAAAAGATTGCCAATCAGCACACTACACCAAGCTTAGGCAGTGGTGCAAAGGCCCATTCCCTAGGAGTAGGCCAACTAGGAAGCACAAAGCTTACCCCTGAAACCTTGCTAGACTATCCTGGAATATTTTAATGACTACCTTCTGTGCCTGCCTGCTAATAGAAGCTCTGAAACTGTTTCAGTGGCAGAGGAACATATAGCAGACCAATCTATCTGACTTCTTTAGACAGTGTCACCTGTGGCTGGTACAGCAGTTTCCAGCCACAAACTCAGGAAAAGGCAGCTTCTAGAGGTGTGGGCCTTATTCTTAGCCCAGTGTTATTCTGGTCTTGAAGGGCTACGGGTTCAGTATGTGATAGCTTGTGGCATTGTTGGCTACAGGTATAACATGGGGATGTAATTTAGTTAGCCACAGTGACTTAGCAAGAGCTGGACAATACCCTGTGGTACTTGATCATAGCCTTTGGGAACACACACACACACACACACACACACACAACCCAATTTTTTATTCCTGTACTTTCACTGGAACTTTGTTCTCAGTAGCTTATGGCTGACCAGAGAATGGGATTGTCATAATCATCTCAGATGTAATACACGTAAATTTGAGTAATAATTTCCGTGTTGTTCTTGGCTTTCCTGACTTACCCAGACATGCTTGCTGCCTGAGGTTAACCCACCTCAGTGAATGACATGATCCTTCTCCTGGATTTGTCAGCTGAAATTTGGCAAATTCTTCTACACCCAAATAGCAACCAGGTCCTATTAATTTTCTCTTTTTCACCTCTCATCTTTCCAATCTCTGCTGTTACTGCTCTAGTCCTGGCTTAGCCACTTTTCAGCTCTGTCTTGAATTCTTGTCCTTTTTCTAAACAGATGTTCCCTCATTCTGCCTTTTGCACTGTCACACAGCTGTTATAGAGGAGAGCTTAATGGGAACATGATTGTATCATTTGTTTTTGAAAATCTTTTGAGTTATCTCCCTTTCCTATAAGGCAAAGCCACAGTGCCTTAGCTTGTGTTTTGGAACTTTTTGGGTTGTGTGACTCCTGCTCACTGGACTCAGGTCTTTCCATGTTTTACTTTAGCTGTCTCCATCTTTACATCTATGTGTATAGCTCACCAAAACTTATCTCCAGTTTCTTTATTCTTCATCCTTTTTTTTTTTGAGACAGGGTCTCGCTTTATATTGCAGGCTGGCTCTGAGCTCACTATGTAGCCCAGGCAAGCCTGGAACTCAGCAATCTTCCTGCCTCTGCCTCCTGAGTGCTGGGATTACAGGTGTGAGCCACCATGCCCGGCTCTTCATCCATTTTTTAAAATGCTGTTTTCTTGCTTCTTGTTTGGCTACTCCTATTATTATCAGTGAAATTTGACATTAAAAGATAGAAAAGGCTCCCCATAGAGTTAAAGCCTTGTCTCATATCACTCTTAGTCACCAGGGTGTATGGAAGCTGTTTGCTTTCCTTGTTCTATTTCCAAGTTAGAATTTTCTGAACCTAGGAAATCTGTCTCACTTACACTTCCAGGTGGAATTTTTAGTATAGTAATTGGCCTATGGCAGAAAGTTAGTAAATGCTGTTGGAATAAATCTCTAAATAGTATCACTAGGGATTTTCAACATTTGGCAAGTACAAGTAAAGAATGGGAGCAATAGGGGTGTGTAAAGTTTTAGCTCATGTCTAGGGAGTCTTTTATAGAGCTTCTTTGATTTAGAGAACAGGTATATTTCAATAAATTTAAGGTGAAGAGGACATGGTTTAGGGTTAGGGACAAATGATGAAATATTGCAAGGAAATCCCATTCTGTTTTCTATCACAAAGCCAAACTCCACAGATTTGCTTCAGTTATAGATTGTTGTAAAAATAATAGAAATATTTTTACAGATTTTCATTCTTAGAGATTTTCATTCTCCTGTGAAGTATTTTTTTTTCAGATTTTCCTGTATTATATTGCTGTTTCTGTCTTGTGTCCCTTCTGTATCCTGTATAGAAGGTTTTAATGGGCTTTCCATGTGTAATATTTCTCAGACCTAGAGTTTAATTTCAACATGTTCATCAGTGACTTCCACATTTGTGTTGCCATACCTGTGCTCTGGGCTCTAGATTCTTATAGTCAATTTTCTGGACAGTAAAATATGCTGGAGTAACAAATAAGTCTTCAAATCCCAAAGACAATTTTACTTCTTGATCATGTTTCAGTCTAACGCTTGTTGAGTGAAAATATCCACTGAGGGAACAAACATATGTACTTTCTCAACATAGCTATTTCTATTATAGTAATTTGTTCTTGAGGACCTATTTACTTTTAACTCAGGTACACATATTTGAATGAATTTTAAGATTGAGCTGGTATATCTGTTGTGGTGCTAAGAACAGAATTTACTGGAGCTAAGATAAATAGAACGGAACTTATTACAGGATCATAAGGGTGTATAGGGTCATAAGGTTCAGAGGGCTAAAAATAGACTCTGAAGTGAATTTTCACGACTATTTAATAAAGTCCCACTCTAGAACCACATTATCAAAGACATCACTGCCTTTTCTAGGAAAAGAAGTTAAATTTAGAAGCTCTCACCTGAATAGCTGGTTTTGTTTTTTAAAAAATTGATTTTATTGCTACATTTTATATACACAATATGATCACATTTAATATTGTCAGTTGTACCTGTACATGACACACCTTGATTCTCATCTTTCTCCTCCCCTGCCCTCTTTATAACCTTTACCTCCTATATACATAAGCTTTGTTACCTTTTTTTACTATCAAGTTTTTTCTTTCCCTTCTTTACTTTTTGCTACCAGCTCTTACTCTTTTCCTTTTGTATATTGTCTTCCTATTTCACATTACCTAGGTGAATAATAATCAAGATTCTAGAAACCCAACAGAAGAACAAAATATTGAAAGCAAAGAAACAAATCACATACAAAGGAAAGTCCATCAGAATCATAGCAGATTTTCCACTGCAAACACTTAAGTCAAGGAGAGCCTGGAATGAAGTGTTTCAAGCCCTTAAAGAAAACAACCTCCCATCTAGATTGATGTATTCTGTAAAACTATCCTTCAAAATCTAAGGGAACACAAGATACCTCCATGACAAAGGACATCTAAGAAACTTAATGAATACAAAACCTGCATTGAAAAAAATTCTAAACAATATCCTAGAGAAAGACAATGAGTGTCACGATCCCATGAACAGCTAGTTTCAAAATCATACCCTCATGATCCAAAATAATATGTATCCAAAATCAGTCTGGCTCAGCATATGTGATGAGATTGAAGTTCAGGCTGCAATTGACCTCAATACTTGACTGAAGCTGTAGGCTCTGTTTCAAAAATTACATTCACATGATCATTTTCAGAAAGTTTCAATTTTTTGTTGGGTTTAATTATCCTTGTAACATGATAGCTGGCTTCTGTAAGAGCAGAAATTCCAAAAGAGACAACCAAAAGGACATGACATATTTTAAGACCTCATCCTGGAAGTTATCCACTATCATTTTGCCATATTTTATTATAAGGAAGGCATGAAGTCCAGTCTATTTTCAGGAAAAGAGAAATTATATTCCCTATTTGGAGAGAAGAATATTATAGAATTTGTGAACAGGTTTCTAAACCAGTCCAATTATTTTGCTAGAGCAGGGAGATAGGCAGAAGAGAAATAATACTACTGTGAACGCTGACTCAGTGAGGACTGAACTTTTGAGGTTTGGATTAGATCTTACACATCTGGGTCAGCCTAAGTACTTAGCACACAGCATGGTGTAAAAGCTGTGATACGTGTTAGATATTATGGATCATGAATGAATAAAGGAAGGAAGAAAGGAAAGGAGGACTGAGATCTAGATAAATAATCTTAATGTTTAGGATCCCAAACCATTATGAAACTAATCCTCCAGATAGAGTGTTTCATATGGATTCACATGCAGTCTACTTGTACTTTGGTCTGTGTGTTGTTCCTTGAACAAGAAGCCAACACATTTCAAAACAGCTCACAGACTCAACATCATGGAAGACAATTTGAGCCCCTAAGTATTTGTTGTTCACTATTTATAATCAGTGAAGAGAAACTGTTGTTAGGAGCAGGTCCACAGTCCCACATACTGTAGATGTTATTAAGGAGTCAGCCATTGCTCTGGAGCAGAGAATATGTGCTCAACTTCTCAGCTCAGCAAATTCAAATGGAAGCAAAGGTGACTCTTACTCTTCTATCTTACTTTCTTTTTCCAACAGCCTGAATTGCTGGCTATTTTTGAAAAGTTGCTTCCTGTCTAGCAAGATGCTGTTAATGACAGAACAGTGAAATTCTCACTCATCAATCTGAACTGGCAGATCTGAACCAGCGCAGCACTTTTTGAATGTGCTATTGGTGAGAGAAATCGGAATGTCAGTCTGGTCATCTTTGAAAAGCTTACTTGAATCACATGAATGGTTTTCTGAAGAGTGAAAAAAAATAGCCCTAGAATTAGAGAATTCTGTTGTACAAATTCTGAGAAATCCATAGAGGTCCCCATTAAAATGCTGGTATTAAAACCTTTTAGTATCAGCAATATTTGTTTTGGTTGTTTACTCTTATGATTTGCTTCAAAGTTTGTTTTACCTTTTTATTTTTCATTACTGGGACTGAATCCAGGGAACATGGACTCACATTTCTAGCCTTTTTTCTTGCTTTCCTTCTCTATTTTCTTCTTTCCTTCACTTGTGTTCTCCTCTCTTTCTTTCCTTCTTCCCTTCCTCCTTTCTATTTTAAGACAGAATCTCATTAAGTTCCCCAGACTATCCTTCAACTTGCCACTCTCCACCCTCCACCTTCCAAGTAGCTGCAATTACATCACACACCACAACACCCAACTCAAAGTCTCTGTTTTCAAGACATTAGATGTTTCAAAACATTAGGTGGAAACTAACATGGTAGATAGATTAGTAGAGCATAAATCATTTTAAATATCTCAACAATTCATTCTCCAGTTAAAGGTATTTTTCAGGATTTGTTTTACTCATTGCATACCTACTGAGCTCTTATTAACCACTTGCTAGTATGCTAAACCTTGTGGTTATAGAGTGAACAAAAAGCAATGGTTCCTGTTTTTGAGGCTTTAAAGTTTGACTTTTTATTTCTGACTGGAATTTTATATGGAACCCAAATAATACCTTAACCTTTTGATATCTGTGGATCTGGCCCAGATTTGGAGCACAACTTGCTTTTGATAAACTCTGGAATGAAAATAGAGGGACCTATTGCTTAACAGTACTTTATTCTTCTTGTTACTCTGTTTTTACACTCAAAAGAAAAGACTATGAACACTGTGACCATGGATGGCCCATTCAATGAACTTGGCTCGGCCGCAAAGCCCTGTAATGAAGCATGTCAGGGCTTTTCCCTTCACATGCCCTGGTCTGCCCAGCCAGGTGACTGTAGACCACCCTGGGAACAATACAGGTCCATGGATTGAACTAGAATTTCCTGTGCTACAGGTAGCAGAAACCCACGCTGTCCTCAGGAGCATTCAGTAGCATGGAAGCTCAAACCATGGCAACCAGGGCCTATTTCTGAGTATGGCTTCCTTTATGTGTGAGGTGTCTCACAGAGGTATGCCTCTCATTCATTTTAAATGAAACTGGACATCATCATGTTAAGCAGAACAAGCCAGACACAGAAAGACAAGTATAGTATATTTTCTCTCATTATATGGGAAAAATGAATAAATAAATAAGTCTGAAAGTAGAAGAGGGACTGCAATTGTACCTCAGGTGACAAACTCAATTCTCTCCATGATTTAGGTCCCAAACCAAACTGGATCAGAACTAAATCAAATTTCCCCAGAAGGTCAACATTGAACCTAATCATTAAACTTGATTTAATGGTCTAATTTAGTTTCGTCTGGAAGAAATGAAGTTTGTAAACTAAACTAGCTCTGTATTAGAAACTGGAAAAATGTAGGGTTGTGGGAGAGAGGGAAAAGCAAAGGCAAGGAAGAAGGGGGTGTGTATGATCAATGACCTTACATGTCATGAGCATGTTGGTTTGGGTCCTCTTGACTGACACAGTTCTTACTTTTCTTGGAGTCTTGCTCTTCCCTGTGACTTAAAATCAAGGGTGTCTTTACTAAATCAGTATGCTCAGCTCATAGTAGGTATTTTAGAAATTTTTGGATAATTGAATTGTTGAAAGCTGATTTACATTTTCAGAGTTTATTTAATGGTATAAATTTACCTTCAGGAAGAGATCTTAACCAGAAATCTTACTGAAGCCAGAAGGCATGATGTCCTAGGTATAATATTACAGGTTCACATGGGAAAAGGAGATGCTAATAGGATTGGTAGAAAGGAATATTTTACTTAGCCACTGGGGACACAGTGGCTGAATTCACTCTAAATTCATACTATAGAGGTAGGCTTGTCTAAGGTATAATTGAAACATAACAGAAGATAGGGTCCAGGAAATATCAACTGTTGTGAAATGCTTTAAAGAGACACTTACCAAAGAACTAACAACTATTATAGGTAACGTGGTTCCTCCTGTCAAAAGGAAAGTAAATTTAGATGGAAAGATGGGTCTCAAGTACATAGATGTCTCCCCCTTTCCTCATAGTCTTGAGACTAACAATTAGGATTGATAATTTGTATAAAATCTGGTTTAACTATCCGTAATGAACACATCATTGTTTAGTCCTTCACAGTTTGCTAATAGTAAGCTATAACCATTGGCCTTAAAAACACTCAAAGCCAGAGTTGTTTTAACAAATTCTGGCTCTTTGATATTTTTATAAATTAACTGATTTTATTGGAACATTTTATATACACATCATTACCACAATCAACATTGAAAGTTTGTACCAGTATATGACACATCTTAATTTTTTACCCATTCCCCACCCCATATATACGTAAGCTTTGTTCCCTTTTTTAACCATCCCATCTTCCCCACATTATATACTCCCACCCCCTTTGCCATTTGAATATTTTCTATTTCACAGTATCTATCATACTAGAAACACATTTATATCTTTAGTTTCTCATACCAAAGATACTGTGATATTTACACCTCTGTGACCCATTTATTTTATTTATGAGTATGTCCTAAGGCACATTTATTTCAGTGTAAGTGACTCAAACTTATCCTTCTTTATGCAAGAGTAATAGTCCATTTTATTTTTTTAAAAACCCACATCTTCTTTATCCATTCTCCAGTTAATGAACATTTGGGTTGTTCCAAGATTTAGCTATCACTAACTGAGCTGCTATGAACATGGGAGCACAAATTGCACTGTGATGTGAATCATTTAATTTTTTCATATACCTAGCAGGGGAATAGCAGGACCAAATGGGATTTCTTTTTTTTTTTTTTTTTTTTTTTAGACAGGGTCTTGCTTTGTTCAGACTGGCCCTGAGCTCACTATGGAGGCAAGCCTTGAACTCAGCAATCCTCCTGTTTCTGCCTCCTGAGTGCTGCACTACAGGCATGAGCCACCATGTCTGGCATTGTGGTATGTGGTACTGATTGCTGATGGGCATGAGTCACCATGCACAGTATTGTTGTATGTGGTTACTGGGGATTGAACCAGGGACCTTGCACTTGCTAGGTAGGCACCAGAACCACTGAGCTAAGTCTCCAGCCCTCAAATGGGATCTTTAATCCTAGGTTTCTGAGGAATCTCCACACTGATCTCCATAGTGGTTGTACCAGTCTACATTTCCATCAACAGAGGAATAGGGTTCCTTTCTTCCCACAACATCACCACTATATGTTGATAGTTAATTTCAAGATAGCAGCCATACTCTGTGGAATGAGATGAGATCTCATTGTTGTGTTCATCTACATTTCTCGAAGGACTAGTGATGTTGAACATTTCTTCATATGTTTCTTAACTGCTTTTACTTCTTCCTCTGATAAGTGTCTCTTCATTTCAGATGCCCATTTTTGAATTGCATCTTTAAATTGGGGGGGTTAAACTCTTTGTATATTCTAGATAGTAGCTCTTTGTCTGAGAAACAGCTAGTGAAATTTTTTTCACAAATTGTTGATTGTCTTTTCACTCTGCTGATGGTTTCTCTTCCTGTGCAGATTGAGAAGTAGTGGCATTAACTCTTCTTTAAAAGTTTTGTAGAATTTGGCAGTAAAGCCATCAGGGCCAGGGCTTTTCTTCATTGGTAGGTTGTTTTATTACATTTTCAATCTCACAGATTGATACTGGGTGAGTTTAACAGTTTTATATCTTCAACTTTGGAAGTTCATATGTATCTAGGAATCTATCCATTTCTTCTACATTTTCCATCTTATTGGAGTACAAATTTTCAAAGGAGGTGTTATTATCCTCTGAACTTCTGATGAATCTGTGGTGATTTCCCCCCCCTTCTCATTCCTAATAGCATGGGTTTGAGCCTTTTTCTTCCTTTGTTTGATAAGTTTATCTAAAGGTCTGCCAATTTTGTTTATCCTTTCCAAGAACCAACTCTTTGATTTGTTGATTTTTATATCATCCTGTTAGTCTCCATTACATTGATTTCTGCTCTGATCCTAATGATCTCCTCCCTAGTATGAGCTTTGGGTTTTTCTTGCTGCTCTTTTTCTAGCAGTTTGAAGTTCAGCATTCAATTGTTTATTTGAGCTTGCTCTGTTTTCCTCATGTAGGTATTCACTGCTATGAGTTTCCCTCACAGAACTGCTTTCATTGTGTCCCATAAATTCTTATATGTTTTACTGGAGTTATCAGTTAGTTGTAAAAACTGTTTAATTTCTTCTGACCCATTGGCTGTTTAGCAGAGTGTTATTCAATTTCCATGTGTTTGTAAGGATCTTGGAATTTCTTTTGCTATTCAGCTCCAATTTCAAGGCACTATTTTCTGACAGTATATAGGGGATAACTTCACTTCCTTTTCCTTTATTTACACGTGTTCTGTGAACTAGCATATGGTCTCTTTTGGAGAATGACCCATGAGCAGCTAAAAAGAATGTGTATTCTGACTTTTTGGGGTGAAATACTCTAGGGATCTATTAAGTCCATTTGTTCAGAAGTTTGTTTTAGCTCAAGTATTTCCTTATTGATCTTTTTTTAATCCAGTCAATCTATCTATTTGTGACAGTGGACTATTGAAGTCCCCTACTACTATTGTATTAGTGCCTATCTGGCTTTTCATGTCCATTAATATTTATTTTATATAGTTCCATGCATTAGAATTTGGTGCATAAATATTTGTAAATGTCATTTCTTTCTCTTGGATTGTTCCCTGTTAAAGAATGTAGTGTCCTTCTTTGTTTCTCTTAATCAGTTTTGGTTTGAAGTCTATTTTATCTGCAAATAGAATAGCCACTCCTGCTTTTTTGCAGTTTCCCATCACATGGAGAAATGTTTTCCATTCTTTTACCTTCAGTCTATGGCTTTCTTTCTGAATTAGGTGTGTTTCTTATATGTAGCAAATTGTAGGATCTTGAGTGTTAATCCATTCTTCTGGTTTGTGTCTTTTAATTGGCATATTGAGGCTATTCACATTAAAGGTTATGACTAATATGGACTGATTATGACCTGGCATGGTGTTGTCCTTTTCTTACTCTTTTATTGTTTGCTTTTCCTCCTTTCTATTCAGTTTCTTGTCTTGCCCAATGGATTCACTCTGCTGGGTTTCATGGTATTGTGATTTTCATTTTTTTCCCTCCAAGATACTGTTTAGAATGTTTTGGAGTGCAGGCTTTGTATTTGTGAAGTTTTTCAGGTGTTCTTTGTTATGGAAGTATCTTACTTCCCCACTGATTTTGAAAAATAGTTTTTCAGGCAGGATACATCAACCTAGGCTGGAAGTTGTTTTCCTCCAATGCTTGAAACTTCACTCCATGCTTTCCTTGTGTTGAGTGTTTGCATTCAAAAGTGTGGTGTGATTCTGATGGGCTTTCCATTGTATGTGGGTTTTTGTTTTTGTTTTTGTTCTTTAACTGCTATCACTATTTCAGTTTTTTGTTGGATATCTGAAACCTTGTGAATTATATGTCTAGATGTAGATTTTTTTTTTTTTTTTTGAGACAGGGTCTCACTTTGTAGTTCAGGCTGGCCCTGAGCTCACTATGGTGCCCAGGCAAGCCGCTGCAAACTCAGCAATCCTCCTGTCTCTGCCTCCCAAGTGCTGGGATTACAGGCGTGAGCCACCACGCCCAACACTGTGGTATGCGGTGTTGCTATGTTGGTGGGCGTGAGTCTCCACGCCCAGCATTATATGTGGTTACGGGGATCAAACTCAGGACCTTGCACTTGCAAGGCAGGTGCCAGAACCACTGAGCTAACCCTCTGGCCCTAGATGTAGATTTTTTTTTATATCACAGCCATTAGGAGTCCTGTATGCCTCACTTATCTGTAAGTCCAATTTTCTATTTTTCCTGTGAAGTTTTCTGCCATTATATCTGTGAACAGGGGTTTTTAAAATTTTTTATTTATTTATTTATTTATTTTAATGTCTTTGGTGCTGCTTCCTGCTTCCTTAGTGATTCCAGTCAGTCTTATGTTATTCTTCTTTGAGTTGTCTGGAGCTGTTGGATTGATTTCTCATGGTTCTTTTGCATTTTCCATAAATGTTTTTTTTCCTGTTAATTGGCTGTGATCCTTTCCTCTAGGTCTGAAATTCAGTCCTCAGCTTCATTCATCCTACTTTGAAAGCTTTAATTCTCATTTTTAATTACCTAGACCTCAGTTTGAAGCTGTTTAAAAGGTTCCATTGATTTTGTCATCTCAGATTCTATCATGTCCCTGATCTCTTCTTTAGTATTATTAATCATATCATTCACTTTGGACAATATCTCTGTTTTCATCCCAACTATCAGTTCTGATTTCCATTTTACTAAATCTGCTTTTGTTACCATCTCAGGGAGTGCTGGTGATTGAGCTTCGGTTAGTTCCATTTCCCTTTTCCTTGAATTCCCCTGTGGTGTTGATCTTTGTATCTGGATTTTTGAATTTTTTTCTCATTTTGATTCCTTTGTTGTTTCTTATATTGGGCAAATTTCTTGCCTGTTGTCTGGGCAGTGTTTAACATAATTTCTTTCTTCCTAATATTAGGAGATGGCTGATTCCTGCGTTGTCCTCCTTCAATCTAAAATGTCCCTTAAGTAATCTCAGTTCACTGGCTGTGGCCAACAGGATTTCTTTATTCTTCCAGTGCATGTTTTTTCAACTTTGTACTAGGCAGAGGAACTCACTGAGGGCCTCTGTTTAGGTTCCAGTACCACTCCTGCACTTATTCTCAGTCCATCAAGAAGTAGATGGTATCTGTGGAGGCTCTAAACCATAGCTCTAAACAGCCATGTCCAGTTTGGTCCACAAGGAAGAAGAGATTTCAAGGCCTATGGTCATGCACTGGTCACAGAAAAGCTGTGGGCTTGATTGCTGGTTGATGGCACCTGGGATCTTCTTGCCAGAATCCACTGCATGACCCCACTGTACCCCACTCCATCTGTTTCAGCAGGTTTCTTGTGCAGTCCAGGTGGCAGGAAAGTTGCAGGCTGGAACAGCATTCGGTGGCATTGGTGACCCTTCCTGCCAGCACCTGGCATGTGACTCCATTGCACCCTACTTGCCTGGTCTGTTTCCTCAAGCCTCTGACACCCTGGATCTTTCATTTTGTACTGAACAAATTTTTTCTTCTGGCACAAGAGGGAGGTAGTGACATGTGATTCCTGAAATCTGATGGAAATGATAAATGTAGCTTTAGAAACTAATTTTGCAGATTTTGCTTCACCAAGGCAATTTCAGTGACTGATACACTCTTACCTAGAGTAGCATTTTTGCCAAAGCCTGTTAGTGCTTAGTCTTGGTAAGGAAAGGTTGTTATGAACCCTCTTTGAAGAAAACTCATGTTTAGGTAAGGAAAGAAGGCAGCCACTAAGTGCTCCCCTTTGGTGAACAGGCATTGAATCCTCAAGAGTGTAGTGTTGAGCTCAGAACACCTCTAAGTACATTGGTGAACCAAAGATGGCTGGTGTTCTTTGTCCTGATTATCATTTTCTCATCTCTTCCCTCATTCCTTAGTTCTGACCCTTCTCATGTACAGGGCTCTTATTTTAGAGTTCTCTTTCTCTGCTATTCCCCCTTTCAAATCACATTTGTAGGGAAGGGCCTACATAATAAGTCCATTTATATATGGATAAGAATACCTGAAAATGCTGAGCTTTTGTGTAGGAATCAACCCTTAATTGTGGAACTTCAGATAGCAGAGAGCTGTGGTTATAATGTCACTATATGTACAGTTTAATGTAGGATCTCTATTTTCTCAGAGCTCCTGAAATGTGTCTGGCCCAGCAGCTATGCCATGTGCAAACAGAGCTGGGGAAGGGAGTCAGGATTAGCACCTTTCTCAGTTGGAATGGATAGAAAAGGCTCTGCTTTCCAAAGTGAGGCTTTTTTGGGCATGTGAATCTCACAGGCCTGTTGGCATATTATCAAGGAAAAGACCCACTAGCATACTGCTCTGTGTTCATGTACTGTTTACGAGTCCTGTTTAATAGCATTTCTGAGCATCCCGTTCTGCTAGGTAAATAAGTGAAGCTCTCTGTTAGGTGAAGTAGTAAAGACAAATCCAGCATATGTCTGAGCCATTCATACTTCTCTTGCTATGGGAGCAAAAGGAGGTCAAGTGAAGCTAGGGAGAAGAAAGGCAGATCATGAATAGGAAGGATTTCTTCAGAAGCAGCTGAAAGCCAAGGTATTTAACAGGAAGTTAGCCATAATATGTATCGCCTGGTAAAACTGTACCAAAACAGGAAAGAAGAGAAAGAGGAAGGAAGATAAATGGAAGCAGCATCCTGAGACAGGATACTGAGCTCAGAGAGAGCTGTGCTATAATTCTGGCTTCACTGCTTCCTAGCACTGTGACTTCCAGCATTTGCCTGGGTCTCTCTCTGTCCCATTTTGTCATCTATAAAATGAGGATAATAATAGTAGCTGCCATAATTCATAGATTTGTGTCAGGATTAAAGATACATGCTGGCTAAATATTTAGAAAAGCTTCTGGTATTTAGCAGTGGTTCAAAGAATGTTCTTTTATTATTAGGGTGACACTAGACAGTATACCAAATAAACTTCCAAATTTCATTGGTTAATACAGAGGGCTACTATTTATTTAACAGTCCTATGCAGATATTCTCATTCGCTGGGAGTCTTCAGTGACTTTATCATTTTTTGGAATCCAAGAACCATTGGCATTTAGTTAGAAGCCAGGAGTGGGCAAAATACAATACCTCTTTGCCTTGAGACCCAGTCCCGTGGTCACACGTGTTTGTAATGAGCAGTGAGGAACACAGCTGCTCCCCAGAACCAAGTCTCTGCTCTGGAAGGAAGAACATTTGGTAAACAGTCAAAGGAGATTAAGATGTTCATGATAAAGAAGAGGAGGATGTGGAAGCTGGGATTAGGTCATGGAGCATGCCAGTCCCAAACTAAGGATCTAAGATGATTTTGCTCAAAATACATTGCGACTGGCGGGATAAGAGTGGTATATCTTTTTAGGCATCATATGAAATTCATCACTTTGTATCTTTTGTTTCCCAGGGTGGAATTGTAGGGCTTCCTGATACCCACAGAGCAAGTGGTCATCTTGTTTTTCCTGTCATTGCTGAAATGAAGTGGGCAGTAGGATTTATAGCTTATGTTAGGCTTTTGAGTTGGTTTATTAGAGTGAGTTCATGCAGAGGGTTAGCCAAATAGCCCTCCAAGTTGAAAAATAATAACACTGCAGCTTTATTTCTGCTTTTATCTGGGGAGCTACAAAGTATTTCACAAAGCCTGACAGCATCCCCCTGAGGTGACTAATATGATAGCTGTTTTAACAGGGAGATTCTATCTCTGTTATGAGTTAGTATAAAGTCATTCTGAAAATACCCTGGCCAAGGTTAAAAATTCTATTCAGGAAGCAGAAGTAATTGGGTCCATCTCTGTTTCCTATTCTCCTTGTTAGTAACTATACAGAGATCTGTATTTTATCATTATGATGATTTTTCTTGTCAGTATCCCTTTGTCCATACAGGAGACAATTGGAATACTTTCATTCATTTCAGCAGCAAATTATTTCTCTTAGGACACTGGGCTTTGCTCACTAGAGGAATAACATTGTCTTGTAAGTACAAAGAAACAGAAGCAAAGCCTCCCCTCTTAGCACAGTTCACATGTGCATTTAAACCCAAAGCTTTGGTGGGAATGCTCTCCAGGGTATCTTTGTAGATCATCTTGTTTGGGAAAATCAGAATTTAGACATACTTCCTATGTGTGTGTGTGTGTGTGTGTGTGTGTGTGTGTGTGTGAGAGAGAGAGAGAGAGAGAGAGAGAGAGAGAGAGAGAGAGAGAGAGAGAGAGAGAGAGCGAGATTTACTAGTTCTGTGGGTAGAACTCAAAACAATGTTCCTATAACTTTAAACTCTTCCTTGTCCAAACTTGCTTTATGTTCTTTGATTCAACACCTCCTTCAGGACCAAGTTTCAAGTTCTTCTGCCTCTGCTGGTACATAGGTCCAGCAGCCCCTCCTTTAGGAGGCTCAGCATTTCATCTTCTGATTATGTTGTAGCTTAAACCTAGTTACTTGGTCTGGTTGCCAAGAGAGGCAGGTTGAAAGATGAGTGGGGAGTGGTAGACTTCTGAGAAAATATGTGTTATCTTCTCAAGTTGTCTTCCTAGCCAAAATTCACTGTCATATTAGGATCAAATATTTTACAGTGAAGAAGGAGCTTCTCCTTAAAGCTAATCAGTCCTCAGGATCTGGAGTTTCAAGATTTTCAAGTATCTCAAGCTTGATGCTTCTAGTTCATATCTCATGGTCTCATTTCTTTCTAAACAGAGGCTTAATCTTTCAGTCAACTACATAGAATAGTAAATTCAACATCCTTCAGAACTTTACTACACTTGTCATTAAATTTCCACCCTAATCTTCAACTTGTATTGATTTCCTTCATCCTCTCTCCCTGCTGAGAAGAATCTCTGAATTTCACATTTCTTAAATGATTAGCCAGTCACCTTTACTCTTTTTCTGGTAGGTTGATCACACTGATACAACTCAGTTATTCTTATTAATTAATGTTTCTGCTCCCATAATCTCTCAGACACCAGAAATAGTGTGTTGCCAGTACACTCTCTACTGATATCCCTTCTCAGGGCATCACTGGTAAAGTTTAACAACTGTACTGATGCTAGAATTATTCATAATTCTAGAATGCTAGAATCATTCAATCTGTCATTTCTACTGTGTATGAAATTTTCACTGTATCTGGTCAGTCAGTGATGACCCAGTAATTCAAAATCCTATTTAAGAGTTTCCTTGGTTCAGTCTCTCCTATACCTGTTCTAGTATCAATCCCCTAAGAAATGATACTGAGGTGAAAATTTTTGTACAGAAAATGTATCTGAATGTGCTTTTAGGAACAGTTTCTGTGCAGGAGTCATGGTAGCAGGATTGGGCAAAAGGGAGAGAGTTAAAACTCCAAAAAGGCTGAAACATTAGCTTCAGATAATTCCACTGAGAACTCTGATTGCTAATGACGTATCAGAGATATCTTAAGTTGGGGCAAGGAAACCAGGCTTTTGTATCTCTATTATGACCAGCTCTTGGATAGTCTTTAGTGAGAGGGTGAAATCTTGTGTGAAAAGTTTCTTTGAGGAAAGAGCCGTTTGTAGGAAGAAGTACAGCTGTGCAGCATCAATACCTCAGGTATTAAGTAAATCATTGCCTTGGTCCTAAAGGAGGTTCTCAGGCTATATGGCTGCCTCCACAAAAACTATGTTGCTGGACTTGAGACACAAAAGCTACCATCCCTACAGTCCAAATGAACATGAGACTCATAACTCAAAGATCTCCATACTATTACTTGTGAGAAGATTAATCTATTTTTACTAATGGAGTCCTCAGTAAAGGAAAGGTTAGACACCAATTAATATCTCAGAGATTTATTATATTACTTGTAAGATACATAGTATTGTCTCAAAGAGGATTAACACTCAGAAATATAAGGATATTGACAGTGAGTCATTATTAGGTGTTTCATCAATACCAATGTACAGTTCTAAGTATTTTTTTTACAATGAATTGACTTCACAAGTAGCCCTATCTAATAATAGTTACATAATATCCATTTACAAATGAGAAAAATAAAATTCAGAGATAAATACAGTAATTTTTTCACATTCACACAGATAAATAATGGAGATGTGATTTTAACCCAGGCCTAATTTCAGAGCCTGTCCTCATAATCACTACATTATTTTTCTCTCATTGCTAATAAATGGTAGCTATTATTTTTATTGTATCTTCTAACAAGTCTTTAACACATAGCAACCTTACAAGAAAGGACTTTATTATAATTTACATTTAACTCTATATTTTGATGGATAGAGATTTTAAAATGAGAAATGCTAGATCTTCTGTGTCTTTTTAGGAATATGTTTTTCAAAATTGACTGTATGTTACAATCACTTGAGTAACTTTTAAAACTCCCAACACTCAGGCCACATGCCAGAACAATTCAATCACACTCTCCAAAGGGTCAAGGACCCAAACATCAGTGTTTTCTGGAGGCTTTCCAGGTGATTACGGTATGCAGTCATATTTGAGAACTGCTGTTCTGGGGTCCCATCTGCCACTCTGCCTCACAGCAGGACTATGGACTTGGCTTTCTTCCCTCTCTATGGGGTCTGCGCAAGGGAGCATATTCATAGTCTGTGCCTATAATGGCTCTTGTCTCTTTTCAGGCCCTAGATTCATTCCTATACTACCTTTACTAAGTAAAACAAATACAAATTCTTATTTTTCAGAAAAAATCAAGGCACTGAAGTAATTTTCCCAATGTCAAACAGCCAGGAAACAGTAGAAGTGGTATTCCAATTTGGCATTCTGAGTCTATAGTTTGTGTCATTAAACTTTAATCTGTGCTACTACTTACTGGAACTCTCTGTCCATTGCTTGTGTAATGTGTGCTAGCCTACTTAATTTTCTCCATCTCCAGTCATCTTTTGTGTGCTCTGCCCCTACAAACCAAACATGCATTGCCTATTCTTTTGCATTCTTTGTCTGTAATAAAGACACTTAGCATTCCATGTGAAATTTTAGATCCATTTTTGATTCTTCTACTTTCTCTGCCACTTGTACACTCATAACAGAGAGCAAAACATGAGGAATAGTCTGATTGAAGTGGAATAGCAGATGTACAAATTCTGCTAAGACCATGTAATTATTAAAATCCAATCAACTGCTACCTTCTATTGATCTTTTTTTTTTTGAGACAAAGTCTCACTTTGTAGTTCAGCATGACCCTAAACTCACTATGTAGCCCAGGCCAGCCTCAAACTCACAGCAAACTTTCTGCCTCTGCCTCTGAGTGCTGGGATTACAGGTGTGAGCCACCACACCCTGCTACTTTCTATTGATTTTATCTTCTCAAATCTCTGACGTCTGTTGTTACATTGCCACTGCTCTATTTCCAACCACCATTTCATGTTTTCAAGTTTTTTCCTTTCTCTTTTAATGGTCTTGTCATCCCTTCTCCAGTGAGTCTCTAGTCCAGATAAAAATTTTCCAAAATGCAAGTCTGGTCAGAGATTCTGGGTTCACTAGATAAACTATTGAGAGACATAGTCTCAAATGTGAGGCTGATCTGCACAGAAAGTTATATAAATTGATGTGAATTGATCCAACAGATTTTTCTCCTGAAGAAATAGGAACTGTGCAAATTAAAAAGCTAGTTAATTTATAGGCCATAGGATCCAGAGCAAAAGCTGCAAACTTAGTTATCTACAGTAGGCAAGGAATACCAGTTAAATAAAGGGTTGAAGAGAGAGAGAGAGAGAGAGAGAGAGAGAGAGAGAGAGAGAGAGAGAGAGAGAGAGAGAGAGGAAACTGAGACATATGAGACAGTTCTGCCCTGTGAAAGGGGGTAACTACTGTGAGTGAGAATATCATTATCCTGTAGTACTGTGGACTCCATGTTCTGAACTTTTTCTGTTCCTCACCAGAAGCCAGAACTCTAAATCTAATGTGTTATCTCTTGGTTTTTAAATGTTGGAAACCAAAGCAGATTTTTAGAAAAATTTTATACCACAAACAATGGCTTGATGTATTCTGTGGCTTCCGGTTTGCAACTGATGGTGTAGGGAAGGTTGTTTTCTCCTCCATGTGCTCTGATTCTCTGGTTGAATTGTAACTATCCTAAGGGCATGAATTGTATAAGTAGGTCCTGTAACTCCTAAAGAAAAGTGCTCTCCAGCAATCTCTAAAATGAGCTTTGTCCTATTAAACAAGGAATGTGTAGCAGAAATAGAGAAGTTGCTTCAGTGGTTATAGGGTAACTAGATGGACTGTGAAATTTTAATCAAGTTGAAAAGCATGTACACCATGCTTTTTCTGCACCACCATTTTCTCACAAAAGCAACTTTCTTTGCTTCTAAACTAGTAAAAAAAAAGGAGAAAAGAATGTGATTTAACATTACTGAGCATCTAGTATATGCAGAGTATGCCCTGAGGTAGAATAAATATGATATTTAATTCTCCCTATAATGTCAGAAATGTAACTGAAGGAGCGTTTTCTTCCTATGGGTATATTTTCCATATAAGTAGTAGATGGATGTGGTGATGTTAAGATGGTGATGAAAAGCTGTTAACTTTGCTATTGAGATAGGAAAAGATAATCACTGTTTTGAAGAAAAAGGGAGAAGGGGGTTAGAAACTGGGAGTACAGCTCAGTGGAGTGGTGGACTTTCATCTTTAGTATTTGTGAGACCCTGGGTTTAACCCTGGCACCAACAAAATAATAAAGAAAACAAATAAATAAATAAAAAGTGAAGTAAAGTAATTCACTAGAGATTATATAGCTCTTTAGGAGGATGAGCTCAGAAATAAAAAATAAACAATTCCATGTAGTACTGACATCTATGTACTTTCTACTGCACTTCCCCTTTCAATAAAGGAGTTTGAAACCTAAGGAATATGACTCTGAAATCAGTGATCCAAAGAAAAATATAAACAAAAGTCATAGAATCTTAAAACCTGTTAGTCATAACCCAGGTATTTTTTTACTCCCTTCTGATACAGAGTACAGTGAATAACACAATCGCCCCAGCCTGCTAACTTTGGAGAGCAAATGAGCTCCCTAAAATCAAATTCTTTTCTTCAGAAACCAAAGTAGACTACATTTCCTAATGTTTTCTGCAGCTCTGGATGGTGATAACTAAGTTTTAACCAATCAAATATGAGCTGAGATGAAGAAAAGTGAGCCATTTCTGGGCAAAATAGTCAAAGAAACATAACTCAAGATGTGACCATGGTGTCTACATATTATTGTTTCTTTCCTGTCTAGTGGATATAAATGGAAAGTAATGGGAAATCCACAAGATGGAAAGAGCACCAGCCACTAAATTAGCTCATGAAGGAACTCACTCTCCAATTTGGAGTACCCATATTGGCCTATGTCAGCAAGAAGTAAGCTTCAGTTGTATAGAAGACTTCAGTCTCATTGAGATCTACTTATTTATCTGATTAAAAAAACTTTGACACAGTGAAGTCAAGTTCTGCCTGAAGTCCATTACTGCCATAATAAAAATGTAAATTATGTGTTCCAAACTTGCAACCAGGCAGTAAGGAAATAAATGTTTCAGGCTAGAACTTAGAGGCCTTGGAGCAGAGCTTTAGTAATGGTTTCACCATTGGTAATGGCAACACTGAAGTCAGAACATATAGGTATTGAGATTGTCACACTGAAGTAGTGACTTGAAAGAGCCTAAATATAAGCACATACTGGATTTTTGCTGCTTTAAGTAAAAATATTCAAGTAAAGATTGATTGGTTTGAGATTTAAAATGGAAAGAGTTTTGGAGAATCAAGAAGTGTTGTATTTCACTAGGCTTTTAAAGCCAATGGCATCTGGATTTAAATAAGATAGAATGAAAAATGCATTGAACAATAGCCTTGTAAAATCTCTGTAGTTTAATCTGATAGACTTCCAACTTGTTATTTTCCATTTTCTGTTTGTCTCTATTTGCCTGGCAAAGTAAACCTTTAAGAAATCATAACAGAATATTACAAGAAATATAAATTTTCCTCGTAAATTTAAGACAGATATCTAAACTACTGTCCATTATTGTAATGGGTTTAACTGTTATATGGTATATAGGGTGATGGCATTCTCAGATAATGTGATAAGCAGAATAATGATTTGTCCAAAGGTTTCTACATCTGAATCTCTGGAATTTGGGAATCTACTTCATGGCAAAAGGGACTTTGGACATATGACTAAGAAATTTGAGATTTGAATATCATCCAGGTGTACCTTAAATGTAATAAACAGGTTCCATGAAAGAGTCAGAGGAGATGGTCAAAGTAAAATATCAGAATCAGAGAAAAATGTGAAGGTACTACACTCGGGTTAGAAGTTAGATGAAAGGTTACAAGCCAAGGAATGCAGGCAACCTCCATAAACCAGAAAACTCAAGAAGGGACGCAGCCTGAAACATCTTCACTTTTACCCTGTAAAGCACATTTTAGGCACATTTTGAACTCCAGAACTGGAAGGTAATAAATTTCTTTTCTTTTAAGCCTTTAAATGTGTAGTGGTTTATAACAGTAGTAAGAGTGAATACAGAGAACTAAAATGAAAATCATGAATGTGCTGGACAGATTCTGAGGGCATCACTCACAAGAAACATCCAGCTACAGCTGAATGGAGGGACTAAAGGCTTTCCAAAAACAGTTTAAATTTCAAACAGTTGTGCATAGAGGGCTCCATGATACTGAGTTATAATTCAGTGCTGAAGTTAGCCTACAGATCTCTTGTAAGCAAAGATTTGCTATTCTCAAAGTTGTCTTATAAAGGACACCCAGACTGAGAGTGCAGCAAAATGTCAAGGATAAACACCATTGTCTAGGCTCAAGCTATCTTCTGACTGTGTGACTTTGAGTTCAAGATACTTGTGGGAAAATTAATGCACCTAGGAAATACAATATCAAGTAAAATAAATCAGACATACAATCTTAAATACCATATGTTATCTCTTGTTTGAGTATGGTGAACACAAAGAGCAAAATAAAGGATAGACAGAAGGAAAAAAAAAGAGATAGACCTTTTGCAAATGGGAAGGGGGCCAAAAGATCAAAGACAAGGAAATAGAGACTGAAAAGATTCAAGATATGTTATTTTCAGGTACCAAATGTCCACAGTAAACAAACATTATATGTCATAAGTATGAGTTAAGAATAATAATAACAATAAGAAAGAGTGGAGAAAGGGAATTTAGAGATTAAAAGAGGTGGGTAGGAATGGCATTAAAACAAAGGAGCTGTGTTACCCATATGCCTCTGATCCCTAAGAACTTAAGTTTTGTGTACTATAAACATGTACTAAAAAGATAATAAGACTTCTGAACTACATGGTTAAGATACAGTTATAGCAACAGCCTGACACTGGTACTGACTTTTTATATTACCTTTTCTATCACTGAGACAAAATAACAACACCTTCAAGATAAAGGAGAGGTTTATTTTGGCTCACAGCTTCTGGGTGTTCAGACCATGATCATCTGGCTCCATGGTAGAAATGGTACAAAGAAAAGGCATGGTAGAAAATGTCATTCACCCAATGGCTTCCAGGAAGCAGAGAGAAAGACAAAACTGGACTAAAATTTTCTCTTCCAGGTTATGCTCCCAGTGAGAGACCTCTAATCAATCTCTGTCTCCTAATAGGTCAAATATGAACTCATAAGGGGATCAGTTCACCAGTGAGCCTAGCTTCTCCATGATCTAGTAAATTTCTGTACACATGAGACTTTGGGGGACCCCCAGGCCCAAACTGTAATACTGGCTGAGTCAAGACAAATGCACAAGTGTCTCATATCTTGGTTCAGGGACTCCTTTCCCTATACATATACCCCAGAGAAATAGCAGGTAGGGCAGAGGCCAATAACCATCATCTGGTGGTAATTTACCAGGGCTATGGCATTAGGGAGGAAGTGTAGAAGTCTGGTTCAGTCTGCTTCTCATTTTCATGACTCAGGATTCTTTGTTTGCAACCACAAAAATCTCTTGAGCTGGCTTAAGTGGGAGGAAATTGATTGGCACAAAGGGAGGAGGTTTCCTGGGGTTGATAAAAAGGCTGAAGCAGGAGCCATCACCACTTTCTTACTGCAAAAAGGTTTGTGAGTGATTGGGGTGTGCTAAATAAATGTGAATCTTTTGCCCTTGTGTGCCTTGCTCAAGATTCAAGTCTAGGAAGAGAAAATGTAATTCTTTGGTATGTCCTTCCCCTGTTCGAATGGGGCAGAGAAGAAAAGGATGTAATTTCTGGCTTTCCCACCACATTAAGATGACATTCATGAAAAACTACTACTCCTCACAGATTTCTAGATAACCTCATTGATAAATGAGAAGAGAAAACTAGAGGTGATAGGTTGTACACATGGCTGAGCTGAATTTGATAGAAGTGTGCCACTGGGGAATGTGGTTGAAGAAAGAAGTATGGGTGTTCTACATTCTCATTATGGCTCAGTGACATTTGGAGGATCTACCGGAATGGAGAGAGACACAAATGTAAGAAATCGATGAAAAATAAAGTAAAAGCGGAGATAAAATTCACTGGTAATTCAGTTGACTCAGTCTTTTTCTCAAGCATAGAAGGCGGGAACATTCTTCTCAGATGAAAGTGACTCACAGATGATCAGAACTGCAAAATCTGTGCCTATGTGGCTTTACTCTAAGATTCTAGTGGCTAAAATATATCATCTCCAAAACCCAGGCCTCCTTTTGAAATATTTCAAGACAAGCATAGTTTTTGTTGTGAGACCTGGGAAGATGGGTGGGTCAGTATCATTTTCTAAACATGAAAACTTAAGGGCCTGATATTTCATTAAAACAGACACAAATAAAATAATAAGATGTGATTTAACAACAGGTTGCAAAATTTCTTTTCCCTGAGAGACTTTCCATCTACTTCTCTCTATTAACAGATACTTCCTATGGATTTCTTCACAATTTTTCTGGCGGGTCCCAAATTGGTTCTTTCTGGATGGAGGTAATGGTAAATGGCTGCTACTCATTTCCTGGTTCCTCATGGTCCTGTCGGCTCTCCCCAGTCTGTGTCTCAACTGGCACTGCAGGGGAGAGTCTATGGCAGCAAGATAAGCAGACTTTAAAACCCCAATCACTGCACTTGTTCTGGGCTGAGTGGCAGTGGAGTATAATTGTGCAGATTGCTGTGTGTGCCTTTTGAGAAAAGAAGGGAGCTGCCTCAGTCAGCTTTCTTTTCAGCTCAGTGATCACAGCTGAGCCCACAGACAAGTAACACAGATTCTTTCTTGATATGGTACAATGGGCTTTTAATTGACTCTTATGTTTCTAACTGCTTTTTGACCCATACCTTTATAACTGTAAGTAGATCTAGTGTTCTTGGAAATGTATCATTAACTAAATCTCTTTCTGCTGGCTGTTTATTCTTACCAATAAATTAAATAACTTCTGTTAGATTATAAAGACTTTTTCTTCCTTTTCATTCTTTTATGATGTAAACTCTCATCATCACTGAATAAGCTGGCAAGAGTCTTATCTCCTTTTTTATATTATTCCGTTGTTTTCTGAAGGAACTCGGGCCTAAAATGGAGCATGTCATAGCAGTTATGGAGTTTCGGGTCTGTTGGGTGATTGTGCCCACTTGAAAGGTGACAAAATAGTGATTCAGTGTTGAGTGGTTATGAGAACTCAAGTTCACAGTAGTGACAAGGGATGGATAGTGGGAATTTTCAGCCTGTGTGTCCTTCTGTCCCAACAGGGCTCCAAATATCATTCTCAAATTTACATTTTTGGCCAGCAGTCCACTCAATCTTCATCTTTCCTACCTAGGACTCTGGAATGTTTGTCATTAGAAGTAACATGACTCAGATTCCAAATGCTCCACAAGTCCACTATTAAGTGTGGGTTGTAGTTGAGGTGAAAGACTATGTATGGGAGTATTGGGAGAGGCTGTTGGGATATGTGCCTTCCCTTTGTGATGAGAGGCACCAGGTCAGTACTCACATCCCCCAGCTCACATGTAGGTGGAATTGTTCTGTCTAGTCAGTTGATAGACAATATTCTCTGTGGTGCTCTGATTCCCACTCACATCTCCAATATTTTCCCAATATTTTTTCAAACTCTTTCCAGGGCACTTGTTCCCATACAGAGTTCACAGACAATAAACTGAAATCTGTTCAATTCTGAATAATCTTCATTTTGCAAGGGGAAATTTGTTTTCATTTTTTGCAAATTACCATTTGTGAGAGATTCTTAGGTTAACTCATCTCTTAGTGTAATGGGTTGAATAGTGGCTTCCAAAATGGTATATTCATTTCCTAATCCCAGGAACCCATAGACTTGATATTACTGGGAGGGAAAGGAATCTTTGCAGTGTAATCAAGAGTCTCAAGATCTCTTAAGGTGGCCCTATCCTGAATTAAGCAATTCTTAATATCAAACGATCAGTTTCTTTATAAGAAAAAAAAGGTGAGTATAGTTATGCATATATAAAATTCTACATATTTATGAGGCTCAGATAAGGTTTGAGGATAGCCTGGGCAACATAGTGATATCTTGTGTTTAAATAAAAATAAATAAATAAAGCTAGGAATATAACTCATTGGGAGAGTACTTATCTAGAATGTAAAATCCTGGGTACTGTTCCCAGTACTGCAAAAAATAAAGGCGGGGAGCAGTTAGGAGAAGGGACACAGAAAGAAAGCCATGGGAAGAGAGAAGAAACAGGGGTTATTCAGAGAAGCCTAGAAACATCTAGAGTTATTGGCAAAACATGAAAGTAGTCTCCCATGGGGACTTATGAAGAATCTGGCCCAGCTGACACCATTCTGTGGTTAAGAGGAATTCATTCTTGAGGAATTTATAATCTTGACACCTCAAAACCTAAATACATTTATAATGTCATGTTTTTACATAAATTAACTGTAAGGACAACCATGGACATAGCAACATAGAATGACAAAGGTAAAGAGAAGTAAGGCCTAAACCCAGAAGAAGCAGGACTTTGGAGACTTGGAGGGGTAGCATGGCCTCAAGGAAACACAGTCCAACCAGGAGTAGCCCACTAGTTAATTTGAATATCATTTTAAAAATATTCACATTGCATAAATAGGTTCTGTGGATAATTGCAGTGACCATAGATGCTAGTTTACATAAGGCAGTTCTAGTTTAAGGTTACTACCCAATGTCATAGTTAACTATCAAACACTGGACATCCTTTACTATGAAAGGTAAGTTGCATCACAGAACAAAGTTTAAAATCTGAAATGAAGCATTGTTTTTGGTTCTACTTACCTGGCTATAGGGAATAGTCCATTAATAAAAAGTAGCAATCTTCTGTCATTTGTCAGCTATAAATATTGAACAACTAGTGAATAGTGAAAGGAGGCTATGATTTTCTTTAAGTGGCTATAAAACACAACTCTTCCTTGGTTGGATTTGCAGATCAGTAGTTTCAAAGGACTGCACTGGTGTGGACCATCAAGTTCCTATTTCTCTGCTTGATACTTTTGGAAGGAAAGACTTAGTGATAATACACAATCTACAAAGAAGACAGGTTTGAGAATGAAATTTGGAAATTACCAAAACTGGTGTGAAATCAAAGAAAATGAACAGAAAACCATGTGAGGTGCTGAGGGAGGCAGAGAAACTCAAGTGGGCACAGTGGGGAGAGGGAGGCCACTGGAATTCAGAAGACCAACTGTTGAGAGTACAAATCTCTCACCTGAATTTAAAAGGTACAGTATGAATTTGATAACGGATGAAGCTGGAATGATGCAAGCCATAGAAGAATTTGTGAATAAACCTCATAACTGTGCCATGTTCTCCAACCTCTGTCTTAGTGTAAACACTTCTTTGGATCTGCATCTGTGTTAGTTACTTTCTTTGTCAAAATACAGTGGTACCTTGTTCACTGACTTATTTTGTCCCACAGTTCTGGAAAAGATGACCACATATGTGTTCCTGAGGTAAAGATGGCTGCAGTTGTGTTTTTAACCTGATGAAGAGTTTGCAAACAAAAGTGTTTGTGAACCACGGTACCACCACACCTGATATCCACACTTTAAGGGAGGAGAGATGTATTTTTTAGTTCAGCCCAGAGTTGTCTGACTCTGAAGATAAAACAACCTGGCAGACAAACATGGTAGAGAAAAGACCAGAACGCAGAGCACAAAACAATCAGGGGAGGAACAGGGAAGGGAGACGCACCCTTCCAGGTCATGCCCCGAGACCAACCTCTTTTGAACAGACCAAGTTAGCTATATAGCAAGTTAGCTATAATGCCCCATAATCTAGTCACCTTCTGAAAGTACTCACTAAGAGAATGAGACTCTTGTGGACATCTACTAAGTATCTATGTGTTAACAGTTATTTTAAGATTAAGTAAAAAAATCATTTCCACTGGAGAGCAGTACTTGAGATAATCACTAAGCATTCTCCCAAAAGGCCCTGTATACACATGCCCTGTGCTGAAAATATTTACTTTACCCCACAGTTTAGACTCCTTACACTAAAGATTGGATTTCAGATTCCTACATCCCACTGGCTATCAGAGATTTTCATAGTGGTAGGTGCTCAATAGATATTGATTAAGTGGTGAAGTCCAGTGAGAATGAATGAACTCTGGCGACTCATGTCTCCAGGTCTCAGTCTTTGAAAAACAATACTGTTAGAGAAAATACTGAGCCTCTTAAATAGCAGAGGGTTTTGAAAAGAGGAATTCACTCTTCAATTACTGGAATTTGGCTTTTGCCCTCAATACATAACCAGAGGAACAAACCCTGCTGTCACTATAAATAGCCAACACTCTCCTTGAGAAAACTTATAATTGGCTTTATGTTCTTACCTTTTTAATCATTTGTAACCTCTTATCAGAAATATCTTACTGGGTTTCTATAACCTTTTCTTCTCTTTGGCTAGCTGCTGATTTTAATATTTTGTGGACTTTCCTCCTGCAATTAAATGTTTATGTTCTTCAGAGTTCTTTGTCCCTTTTCAGTTGTTGATATACTATCTCTGGTATGCCCTACTGGTTCTAAATTGTCTGTCTCACTTGTACTCCCTCCTGAGTCATAGACACACCTGCAGAACTTGTCCATTGTGGCCTTAAATCCAATATGACCCACTCCAAAACTGGACTCATGATTGCTTCTAATCCCAGTCTTCTCTATTTTGTCACTTATTCTTTTTCTTAATAACAACACAATTATTCAGTCTATTAACAAAGTAAAAAATATTACAAGTAATATAAATGACTCTCCTGCTTTTTCTGACTCAGATCAGGCTGGAACTAACTGCTTGGCCTCCCAGATATCTCAGAACTCCCACTTTCCCTAGATCCCCATTACTATGACCTTAGTTCCACCTTCAGTGTATCTTATTTGAACTATTAAAAACCTTTTTCCTGTTAAGATCTACAAAATTTATCAGTTTTGCATGATTTATGACCTGAAGATTCTAATCCAATGAGTGTTTCAAACTCAGGCTTCTAAGCACAAAACAGAGACTTGAGGTCTCCATCTTTCAATGATATCTCAGTTTCCCCTTGTGCCAGGGAAAAGTAGCAGGTAGTGATTTTCCTTTACCAATTCACATATATTGGAAATTCCTTATGGCTTCCAGCCCTATGACTATGACTGTGGTTCCTTCTTTGTTTCTGACAGCTAGAGGCAGTCTTTCTTTCTTTCTTTCTTTCTTTCTTTCTTTCTT